>JANLJB010005539.1:0-15169 GCA_026212285.1 Bursera cuneata
ATAAAGGAATGCTAACCGATGGAAGAATAGTAGCAATCAAAATTTCCAAGGAAATTACTAAGGGGCAAATCGAGCAGTTCATTAATGAGGTTGTTATTCTATCACAAATTGACCATAGAAATGTTGTTAAGTTGTTAGGTTGCTGCTTAGAGACTGAAGTTCCTGTACTTGTTTATGAGTTCGTTCCAAATGGAACTCTTTCCCATGTTATACATGATCAAACAGAGGAATTTCCAATGTCATGGGAAATTCGATTGCGTGTAGCCGCAGAAGTTGCAAGTGCAATTTCATACTTGCATTCAGCAGCTTCTGTCCCCATTTATCATAGAGATATCAAATCTTCCAACATACTATTGGATGGAAAATTTAGAGCAAAATTGTCAGATTTTGGAACTTCAAAGTCAGTTGCTCTTGATCAAACTCACATAACTACACAAGTGAAAGGTACCTTCGGCTACTTTGACCCTGAGTATTTTCACTCGAGTCGATTAACAGAAAAAAGTGATGTCTATAGCTTTGGGGTAGTTCTTGTAGAGCTTCTAACAGGGCAAAAACCAATCATTCGTTCAGTTGAGCCAGAGGAGAGAATAGGTTTAGCCGCTTATTTCCTTTCATCATTAGAGAAAAACAATTTAATTAACATTCTCGACGCTCAAGTTTCAAAGGAAGATAGAATTGAAGAGCTAATGAAAGTTGTTGTCCTTGCAAAAAGATGTTTAGACTTAAATGGGAGGAATAGGCCATCAATGAGAGAAGTTGCAATGGAGTTGGAGGGGATTATGATGTCAAAAGGATATTCATTTGCATATAAAAAACAACCCGAAATCGACATGAAAAAATCAATTGAGAATTGGGATTTCAGTTCAACTTCAAGTGAAGCTTACTCGGAGATCATGAGGCCTGCACTCTCTCTGGATGTCCAACCACCTATGTTTAATACTGTGTGAGTATGATTGTAATATCGCTACTTGTCTTTTCTGTTGCAATGTCATTGTAATATTGCTACTTGTCTTTTCTGTTGCAATTACAACTTTATTTCACGATGGAACCTGCACTTTTCCTCACTTTCTTGCTATAGTTAATAGTTACAATGCTACTTGTTTAATTTCATTTTATTTTCTTGCTTTCCGACCAAAGCTGAAATTAGATGATCATATTTCATCAAATGTATTCTTTACATATATTCTTTAAACTTCATGGAACCTTATTTTATTCAAAGCCAACGATTAACACAATACATACATGCATCTTATTCTGTAAAAAGAATCCTGACTAGCGTTTCAAATTGAGTCACTGATTAGAAAACTACCTAGAAGTAGAGTCTCCACGGTCAGGCCTGGTCCAACCCAAATCCATCTCCAGTTGTTGTCTTTCCTTCATTCACAGATAAGCCTGTGTATTAGCATAATAAAAGTAATCTCGGAGGATTTAATGGAGAAAAACAAACATAAAACTATAAACTAGAAATTGAAATTAAAAGCTTTATTGTCAACTCCATGAAGGAGAAGGTGAGCACAAGGCTACTTACAAGAGGAAACAAATAGCTTTAAATAACAAGAGAAATGATAAGGAATTATTTTTTAAATAGTAAGTAAATATTTCCTCCACTGAATCTTGAATGAATGGTAAGTAAATATTTCTTCTACTGAATCCTCCAAGATTGCTTTCCTCCACTAAAACCTCCAAGATTACTTTTATTATGCTAATACTGTGTTCGTGTTTTTGATGAGGTGTGAGATCACTTCCTTTGCTTTTTTCTTCTTGTTGAATGAGTTCGCCAAGAATAGATGGAACGGAAGCTACTGTGACTCTTAAGTGTTAGACGAGCAGCGCAAGCTCAAAGAATGACCGAGTTTGAGATTCATATGAAAGCCATGCATGATAACCAAACTCAGATAAAGACAATGCTTACTGAGTTGCGCACTAGAGATAGAGGGCAACCGCCGGGGTCCAGGACCCACTCCTAATCCAAACCCAGCTCCAAACCAAACCCACAACCAAAACAACAATATGTGTTTCCTCCGCCAACACCAAATTATGGACCTCACCAAGAAGGTGCCAGCCGAACCCAAACATTATTGCTGAATCTATTATACTCACTAGAGCGAGTGTGCGTCACCCTACAACCTTAGAGCGAGGAATTGGATATATTCAACTCAAATATTAAACTATTAGATTGAATGAGTCATTCTACTGGAAAACACTTGCTCGTTGCGGTAAAAGTCCACCGTATTTGATATATATCTTGTTAGCCATAGGGTGAGCTCCATTCGAGTATTATGTAGCCCCGCATGCACTTCAATTTTATTATGCAACCGAGTAAAAACCTAATGTTGATAGGTAAGAAATTATAAAATACTTTTTCCATTATTGACATGGGAGAATTTATATAACACAAGTTGTGATTAAATCCTTTTATTTATTTGATGAGTATGAGTTTATCCGATTAAATATATATTGACACATTTGTATAGGTAGTAGAAAACTAAAAATCTATAAATGATAGATACACCATGCATCATGAATATTTATGATATGTCGGATTCATCTCATATTTCTAATTTGTAGGTGATCTAGAAATCAGATTCAAAGACAACAAACACAATACGTGCACGCATCTTATTCTGTAACTAGACGGTACGAACACCATTATTAAAGACAACAAACGGAATTCATGCGTTCATCTTATTCTGTAAATAGACATAAAAACACCACCATTAAAGCATATACGGTAATTGCATACAGACTGCCACAGCGATACAGTATAATGACTCGTGACTAGACGATTCAAATTGGCTTGTTGATTGGAAAACTACGAAGAACTACGGTCTCCACGGTCAGGCCTGGTCCGAACCCAAGTAAAACACCCAACTCCAATCCATCTCCAGTCGTTGTCTTTCCTTCATTCACAGATCTCTTCAGTTATGAAATCTACCCGCATGCAGCATAAATTTGAAAAGGACTTACATAGTAAAACAATAGATAATAAGATAATAGATGAAGGATTTATGTTCTTCCTCATGGAGAAAAGAAAAAACTTTAGTTAAAGAATTGAGAGACCTCAAAGAAACTTTATTGGACCTTTTTCTAGTCATTAGAAATCTAAAACCTCCTCAATTAGAGAAACTATCTCTGATGATTAAGAGAGAGAAAAAAATAAACTTGAATACTTTCTAGGATAGTTTATGAGGTTGATAAGCTTATTCCTATTGCTTTCTAAGCAATTTAGGATTCACAATATGTAGGAATTATAATCCTCTGCTAATCTTTTTTCTGGTTTAATAAAACACTTTTAACTAATATTTAATTAAAGTCTTTTTGATTTCATTACCTAAAATAACTTCCCTTTTAACATTCTCTGACTTGAAGTTTTCTTTCACAAACTTCTTTGTCTTCTACTATTTGTAGCATGACTTTGCTCATAGTCATGCTGCTTATGTTTCTATCAACCCAAAAGAGGATATCACCACATGTACTTCTTAGCATTAACATACATAATAAGCGTTCTTGACCTAATTCGAAAACTTATATTTATTATGTTATTTTGTTAAAAATTATTTGTTTCCCATATTATTATTATTATTATTTTGTAAATGTTATCTAGATTATCTATTAAGAACTCTTATGAATGACTTTATTTTTTATTCAAGAAGAGTATTTTATTTTTTTATTTTAGGAATGTGTTGACAACGTATTTTTAATATTGAATGTCTTATTAATTTTACAAGAATAGTGAAATGAGGTCACAGGTGCAAGGACTTCGACACCTAATGCCGAAGGATCTTAACATCCATGGTCAAGTACTCGACTCAGATTAAAAATTCTTACGTATATGGTTAAGGTTTTCAACATATGTTAAACTTGATTCATATTTAATATAATAGTTTAAAAAAATTAAGGTGAATACTTCCATATATATATATATTCTAATTGAATATATTGCAAGTAGTTCGCATATGGAAATGGAAGTATTTTTATATATGGGATAGGTTTAACAATCCTATTTTTTTAATATATTTTTAATACTTCCATATATATATATTCTAATTATCATGAATGGTTAAGATGATAATTAGATGAAAAATTAACTTTAAAAAAAAAAAAAAAGAACATCATAATAACATCATAATATTAAATAATGCTTAATTTCTATTCTTTTTCCTACTTTTTTTTCATAGCTTCTTGAATTTTAATCGGGCAAGATTTTAATTACTAACTAACATATGCAGCAATATAGATGCATCTTATCCGGTAAATAGACTATACAAGCACCATTAATAAAGCATATATATAGGAACTGCATGCAGACCGCTCGCAGTGATATGGAATCATGACTTGTAACTAGCAATTCAATTGACTTGTTGATTGGAAAACTATGTAGAAGTGCCGTCTCCACGATATGGCCTGGTCCAAAATCAAGCAAAATATCCAACTCAAATCCATCTCCTGTTGTTATCTTTCCTTCCTTAACTCATCGAACACAAACAACACGCAAGCACCAGCTATGTTCCCATATTCTACAAGTGCATGCCTTGTCACATTAAATTTCTCTTTTTCTAAACCAAGTTTCTCTTCTACTCCATCAAGAAATGCCCTTCTTCCAGCATGCACAACCCAGATCAATAAGTTCCAACCTTTAATACCAATTGGGCTCAACACTTCATTTAGACTTGTCTCAATGTCGCTTGAGAACAAATAAGTTACATGTTCTGATAAATGAATGAACAATCCAATCCTACCTATGTATCCTTCAACGTAATGCTCCGAGTTGGGCATAATTCTTTGCCCCGCATTGCCAACTGAAAGAAAAGACGTTCCCTAGTGAAATCTGGATCAGCAGTACCGATGATCACAGCCGCCGCACTATCATCAAAAAAGTGCTTATCCCTCAAGGCAGCCTAATTGGGTTTCATCTGGGCCATGGAAATTGAAGGCAGTTATTTCAGAGCACACACCAAGAACGCGTGCACCAGCATTGTTCTCCGCAACTCTTAGGACAGTTCCACCTCCATAACAACCCAAAGTATATAGCATGAGTCTTTTAAACGGATAGTGAGAGATCATCGAGCTAAGTTAGCTGATAATCAGCACGGGCATGTGTACACCTGAAGTTGTACAAAATACAAAGCACGTGATCTTTGATCTGAGTTGACCCCATTCTTCGATTTCGATGGCTTCTAATGCTGCTTCTTTACCAAGTTTAGGCACATCTACAAGCACTATATCCAGGCGTAAGCGTTCATTGAGAGAAGAAGTCATGAAGGTGCTTATCTTAGGGTCCTCTTCCATCATTTCTTCAGTTAAGTGGATGTAACGTTTTCTAATTATTGTTCTTTTCACTACAAGGTGAAACTTTTTGTTAACTAGTACGAGTTGCAACTATTGATTCATGTATAGCATCATATGGATACAATTAATGTAAAGTCGACCTCGTGGTGCATGCATACGTTCTTGAAATTTGAAAGCGTTTTTCAATAAAACATGCATGGCATTTCTGGTAGAAATAATTACTTGAACGTTTTTAATGATTTGAAAATGATTTATCTCCGAAATGTATGGATATAAAATATTAATTACATGCATGCTGGCTTATACATGCGCTTGAACTTCTCCTTTAGCTTGGTCAAGTGCTCGCTCTTGGTGACTCTAAACTAGTAATCAGGATACTGAGGATAGTCAGTCTGATACACAATGTCAGGAGTAGTTGCAGTGCCAATAGCTAACACGTTTGCTACACCATGAGCACGATGTGCTTTTCGAAACTCCTCCGTGGATTCCATCGTTGGCTCGGTGAAATGGACCGAAATAATCTGGAGAAATAGATTGAAGATCAGATTTATTGTCTTGTAGAGGGAAGAAACTGCTGTTTAACTTTTTTTTTTTTTCAAAGCTACATGAGCATTTCCTTAGAGCTGTATATATACAATAGCAATGGACTCATAACTACTAGTCATAAATAATAAGAAAGAATTCGGTTATACAATAGTCACTTTGCCATTTCCAGAGTTTATCCATCTAAATATGGGCTAAAATCTTTCTCTTCAAGTTCGGTTTCATATCAATAGAATAGTATTTTGTGAAACGCATCAAAAATCTTCTTAAAAATTTACGATTTCTATCAAGGATTCGTCAATTCTCACACAAAACTAACGAAGAACAATCAAAGAAATAAAGGAATTTCATATAGAACAACACTATTATTACAATGAAAATAATAATAATAAAAAAAAGAACCAACCAATGTGGACAAGCCATGGCCTTACGACCTCGCCTTTCTTTTCTCAGATTTTCTTGTTCCATCCCCAGCTTTTGATTCTTTAAAAGCACCAAAAAGCCACTAAATGGACAAAGATTTGAACCCCAAATGAACAAAACGACAAAGAAACAGCATTTACTTCTCTACAATCATTCAGAGAGAGTTTGCCATTGAGGCTTTGGATAGAGTCTCATGCATTTTTTTGGGTCACTGCATGTCTTCTCCTTCCAACTTCTTGCATAGCTTGCGATCGAGAAGAAGGGCATGGAGTTCGGTCTTCAATGCTTGCAACCGTGAAGAATGGGCATGGCTTTGAGTCATTTTGTGGGGTTGTTGGGTAGATTTATCGAAGAATTAGGATTAGAAATCAGGGTTTTTTTTGTTTGTTAATTTAACGATTAGAGTTAACTGTCAATATGAGTGCTATTAAATCAAACTTGAAGGACACTTATTGATAGTAGCTCAAATTAATAGTAAAAAGGTGTTTGATGAATTCACAAACTGTTAATATGAGTGATATCATAAAGTTTACCCACGTGCCAATTTCCAACTGTGCACATAATCACTTCTTCATATCAAAGGTCATGATAATTTATTTAAATTTTATATTAGTAAACTTGTGATAAAATTAAAAAATGTATCACATGGATCACCTTTTACCTGGGATTAAATCTATCATATAACAGTTACACGTATTACTATCTAATAATAAAATATCAGAATTATATATACAATGATCTGTCTGATAGACACGCTCAAATATTGAGGAAGATATTTGATTAATTATGTTTTGTGGATTTTTTTTTTATAAATTGTGTAGGGTGACAAAAATCAGGAAAACCATTTTTCAAAGCACGCACTTGGGTAGTTGGATGCTTTCGAAAACATGTTTTCCAAAGCAGCAGCCCTTTTTATCCTGTCTCGCAATGATGTGGGTCAAGCTGGCATCACCCATCAGGGTACTGTTAGCACCTGAAAATTGAAAGTGGATAGAAACGTAATTGCCTCACACCACAATAAATAAATAAGAGAAGAGTCAGCATCTCATAAATATGCCTTAGATTTTTTAGTACTTTTTGTTGTTTTATTTTTATTTATTTATTGGCTTTTAAATTTCTAGTTCTAGAAAGGATTCTCGACGATCCCAAAAATATCTTCCAATCTTCAGAATTTGGCCTTTTGAGACTCAGATATTTTAACCGACCTTATCTACAATCCATACTCGCGCGCGTGCGTGAGAAGTTACATACTCGCTGTTATGTGATATGAAGCATAAATTCCAACTATTTTGAAAGCGCCCATGGACCATTTCCTGCTATAATTTCCCATGAAACTGTCAAAGTGACCACGAAAGTACAGGAACAAGGTACGAGATAATTTTTTAAATATCTAAAATTAATATTCTAATTTTATTATACGAAAAAGAGAAGGTGAAAGATAAAATAATAATAATAATTTGTTAAAAAATGTATAAGGAATATTTAAAAGATTAAAAAAAATTCTTTATAACTTATTTGATATATTTGTATATAATTTGTAGAGAATTACAAAAATGACTCAAATTAGAGTGGATATTTAAAAATTAATCATGTTTTTAATAAATTTATATGTCATAATAACATCTAATAGACCGACATATAAATAAATATTTTTTGTTTTCAGGTCTCCAGCACTAGATATCTCGATAATTTTTTTTTTTTACTCTCGAGCTATCAAATATCAAATATTGATAGCAAAAATGCATCATTTGATTTGTTAGACATGGTTATAGTATTTAAATTTTTTAGTGATAGTTATTTTTCAAACACGTACTCTAATTTTAATTATTTTTTCAAAATTATTTCGAAAGGATTTAAAATATTATTTATGGACAACTTCAACTTAAGCATTCTACTTTTTGAATTCACAAATGAATTTGGGTGGACACAAATTTAGATCTTACCCTTTTTAATTTTTAATTTCAAAAAATGAAACCTAAAATATTAAAAATCACTTCCAAATCCAATTATAAATTTAAATATTTCTATAAAATTTGGGATTATTTTTCATTTCGAGTCCTTTTTTATCATCTAAATATTTTTGTAACATTTAAGATTTATAATTTATCTTAAATATGTAATATATATGGAATAAATTTTAAGGCCCAATTGTTTTTAAGAGGGGCAAGTGAAGTAATTTAGCTAGGAGAAGCAATGTTTTGTAATGAAAGGTAGAATTATTTATTTAAAAAAATTATAACGTCAATTAAGGGACAAAAGATTTTTCAAAAAAAAAAGGACCGCTTTTGAAAATTTGACCACGTGTTCCAATATAAAAGCGAGTATGTTTGACTCTATCCCACCAGTACGTTAACAGAGCTTAGGAAAGAGAAACATCCTTATTACAAACTCTATAAAAAAACCCTCCAACGTCAAAAAAAAAAAAAAAAATTATCGACTTGGAATTTCAGCCAAAGCATCGATAACCCCACCAGCAGTTAGCCGGCGACCGAGAGCATCGCTTTCCCGGCGGGATGGACACAACAAACGCGCCAAGTAATAGCCGTTCTGGAGCGGCGTGGACGAACGAGAAGCACGTCCACTTCTTGAATTTAATGGAGGCTTCCTTCGTCCACAGAATGTTTGAGAAGAAAGGTCATGGTCATCATCATCATCATCATCTCCGTCTCGACCGCTACTTGCCCGACACCTCTGACTCAACCCTAGATTTGAAACCAAAGAGGAAGAAAAAGCAGCTCCAAGACGCCTCACGAAACGGTAAATGGATCCTCGGTATTGATCTCTTAATTCTCGTACAAGTATTTTAATATTTATTATTTCTTTTTCTTCCAAAATGGATCTACTTTGCAACACCCATTTGATGTATCACATATGATCCTTCATTTTTGTGATGAAACTGGCGCACGTTAGCATAGAGAAGTGCTTCCATCATTGTTCTGTAAGCTTTTTTTTGTGATCTTTAATCGTATCTATATATGACATCATCTAAGGAGCAATAGAGCGTTCAATTCAATAGCTGATATTAAAAAAAAAAAAAAAAAAATCGCAATAGTAACAAAATTATTAGGGGTTGAATCATCTGTTCTGGTTTGGTGGGGAATGGGTAAATTAGTTACTAAGTTCGATAAGACATCACAAGTATTTGGTTAAACTTGGTCGTGCTTTGGGCATTCTCTTCTCTTGCACGTTTATTAAAATTGACTAATGATGATTTATGGCGTTAAGACGTGGCAGCGACTTAAAGAAATATACATAAAGCCGAATATGCCTCGAGATATTTGTATGATAGTATCTTCACTTTATTTCGATATTTTGAACACTTCACTTCAATTGATTAGTTTATTGCTCTTTTACTTGTGTATTTATTTTATTATTCACAATCGTCTGTGCTTTTGGCTCTGTGCAGTGGATATTTCTGGTCCAACCCCAAGGGCAGGATTGGACAGCAGAGGTGACAGGAGAACAAGTCGACGGCCATATCAGCCTCACACTTTATCACAAGATCAGGTTAATTTGTAAAACTAACACAACATATTATAGTGGAACTGCGACACCGTAGTAAAAATTGGAATCAAATATTTCTAAATTTTTATAAATGTGGACTATGACCCTTACAGTAAAACTTCCGAGATCCATTCTATATAAAGATTTTCTGAAATAAATGTGTTGACGTAATGATCAGTTAGTTAAACAAAGACTAAAGAATTGTGAATGTTTCCTTACAGGTAGTCCCACAGCTTGGAAGCATAAGAGATGATAAAGACGAGAGTGACTCATCTAACTAATCCGCGGCACCCGCCAACTGAGAGAAGATATGCTTATTGTATTAGGGTTCTTTTACTCATCATCTATTTCTTTATTCATTTCTTTTCATACGCTTTTTTTCTTTTGCTAGTGTGGTGATGAAATTGTCTTGTATGATAGTGTACTGTAGTTGTAGTAAATAATTAAAGACAAATCTCGACGGGTGTGCTTAAAGTTTGCCAGGGTTTTGTAAATGGTTGCATGTGTGAATGGCCAAATCCAGATGAGAATGGATTTGCTGTGTGTACTTTGGGCGAGAAAGCATGTGATTGTTCAGCATATCAGCTTCTCAAGTTCCAATGAGAGTGTGACAATTCTTGACTTATTAGTTAGTTTTGAAGGCTAGCAGGCAATGCGAACATACTTTTGCTGGTGAGATATTTTAAAGGGTTTGTGCAGTTGTAATGTTGACTAAATATCATATTTATAATAAAGAAAAAATAATAGGACGGGATTGGGATATAATATGATAATATATAATGACAGTGGGTGTTGAGAGATATTGATTGACACAGAGAGGTTGATTTCAGTCTTCATCTCTTAGCTGCGACCGAACCCAAACCTTATCTCTATCATAGGAGAGAAGTTGATGGTATCCTTTTTCATTTACTACAAATTTAATTTTCTGTATGAACTGAAACACGGTTGAGTCACTGTTGTTTAATAATATCAATGTGGGAATGTAAAATCACTTGATAACTGTGGAAGATATTTTTGTCAAAAGGGCTTCCTCTAATCAATATGACATACTAAAATTTGCTTAATAATAATAATGATGATGTAAATTTTTTTATGTAAAAATCTTGATATAAATTTGTAGATATTTATCTCGTATGATTAAATGATGTTGTATCCATAATTTAGTATTAAAGAGATTTTTATCCGATAATTGAATTGTATTCATCAAATTGATATGCAGTAATATTAATGTGTATTTTAAAGATATGTGTTAATCTCTTAAATAATGTATATTTTTATAATATAATTATTAATATATTTTAAAAATTATTTTTTAATGAATAATTTAACGTGTGTTTCAAAGGTAATACTTAAAACTATGTGTATCTTTATTATTATAATTATTAATATATCTTTGAAATTTTTGTTGAATTAATTATTTTATGATATTATATGTTTTTGTAATAAAAATATAATCTTTAATTAAAATAATGATTATAATCATAGAAATATATTTTTTATTATAATATTTATTAAATATAATAAAATCATTAATTTAATATAATTGTTAAGATAGATTAATAATAAAATATTCATATTTTTTTAATATTTTAAGTGTATACATTAAGATTATTTGTTAATGTATTAGGTTGAGAAATAGATGTTAGGGTTAACAATATAGATCTGCTAATTATGATGTTAATTAAAAAGTTTCTTTATCATCCCACCTAAATGTTGTTGAATAAACATTATTTAATAGGCCTCTCTTGTTGTATGGCTTTAATATTTGGAGATAAGTAATTATCATTTACCACCTATACCTTTTCTAATTTTTCACTCGTATGGGACGTTTGTCTTTTTTCTTTTCTTTCATCTTTAAGTTTTAAAAAAATTTATTCTCAAGTCCTCCAGTTAAAAATTCTGTTAGTTAACATCTATTAACTTTCATATTCCAATAAATTTATCATTTTAACCTTACCAATACATAAAAAATTATTAATTTTTCAAAAACAATATTAAGTTAAATAATCAAATTACCTTTAAAATAAATACCAATATGTGTTAATATTATCCATGAAAAAGTAATTTTAATATGTGTTAAGGTAATTTAATCATTTAATTTAATATTTTCCTTTAAAAATTAAGTTATTTTTTTATATATGTTAGTAAGGCAAAAATAGTAAATTTATTGAAATATAGAGATTAATAGATGTTAACTAACAGAATTTTTAACTGAAAGAAGAGATTTTTTCAAAACTTAGGGATGAGAGAAGAGAAAAAAATGACAAATGTTCTATATTAGTAAAAAAAAGAGAAAAGGTAGAGGTGGTCAATGATAATTATTCATTTGTAGATATATCGTACAACTTTGAAACACTTGAAGGGCCGAACCCATATTTGATTTTGATATTAGAATTTTTCTTCTTCAAATTTTCAAAATTTGTCGCAAACCTCTCGTTTTCTATATATTCCTAGAATCCCAAACGTTTATGTTCAAAAACTCTTTGGAATTATTTAAAATTCATTTGTAATTTTTGTTATTCTTAAAATTTGGTAGAATATCATGTGGTGTTGAAGAAAAATTATTGATATTTAAAATGCATGGAGTTTGCGTACGTCACTATCAGGTATTTATCTCAAAAACCGATTATGACCCGACCCGAAGTCAGAATTTTAAGAAATGACACATGTAAGAATATTATTACCTGAGCACACTACTACCGTGCATCGTTCCGCACAAAATAACTAGTATATATTTACAATCCCACTCTACCCGCCGTCCTACTGTCCACCATTGCCATCCGCCGAAGACAGCCATCTTGCCGACAGATCAGCAGTCACTGACCTCGGGATTCCGTTTGACAGCGGCAAGGTTCTCTTTTTGCTATTCTTTTTTTTTTTTTTTAATTAACTTCATTTCATTTTTCATTAGTTTAGATTGATCAGTTCTTAGTTTATTCATTACATTTTTCGTTTGGCCGGCCTGGTGATTGGCTACCGAGTTTCTCTCGAAAAACTGACTTGATGCTTAGTTTTAGTGACCGCCGGATTATTAATTAGTTTTAGTTTTAGTTGTTGAGAAATACTTAACTGAGTCCGCATACCACATCATTATGGCGCAGCCATTCAAAGTTTGTCGAACATGCGACTTATCTTCCCTTTTTTATCTACTTTGTTATCACCATCCATCTTGATATGACACCGCATGATTGCAACTAACTCGATAGGTACATAACATAATTAAGTGCACAGATGTATGTATATAATCGCAATGACATGGTGCATCGGATGTATGTATGTATTTCTCTTAGCTCTTATGTGTTATCGAGAGATTTTTTTAGTGTTCAAAACCATCACCCCGATTGTTCTCTGTCCTTATGCATTGTTATCATCAATGTTTTAGTCTCCTCAGCAATTTGAGCTCTATTTACATTTTTTAGTATACTGCACAACTTGACTAATTCTACGACTGTACTTGTTTTTGTGAAAAAGATATTATAGTAGGCTCTTTGTATTTTGTTTCTGATAACTTAAAACTCTCTTTTACTGTGTATTGGGTTTGAAACTGAGGGCCCTTAATGAACTCTTTTCAAGAAATTTGTGGATATGGTTTCATGGTACATGGGCCGCATGATGTGTGAACTTAAGTTCTCTTGGTTGGAAACCAAATGTTATGCAACTCTAACCACCTTTTGGGGTTATATTGTTTCCTTCATGTTGATTCATCTACCTTCAAATGATAGTTCTGAGTGTTAAGTGTAGTGACTTGGTGATGGCAGTCTCTGGTTTAATTACCAGCTTTGCACTTTGGATTCATAACCCAGTGTCATGGTGTAAGAGACTCGTCTCTCTGAATAAGTATTTTTCTCTTGGACATGAATACCTGTTTACAAATATATCTACTTGCAAATGAAGGTGCAAAAGGAGAAGAAAAGGATGAGAGGGCAACAAAAATGGTGGTCACCAGTTCTAATCCTCACAGCAGGGAGATGACCATCAGGAGGAGGATTTCCAACATCTAGTTCTCATTTTATCTCTCTCTGTCTCTATCCTCTAGGGATAATATTATCATGAAACAACTACATATTTTAAATATATGAGTAACAAGATCTGCGCATTTTGTTAATGTCCTGATTGGCTTGAACTTGTTCTGTGCTTGTGGAGGCCCCTACTAATTTTCGGCCTATTGCTGGAATAGACCAGTTGGCATCAATCTTTATTCCTCATTGTTCACAAAAAAAGCATAGATAACTTTTTCTAAGGTGGAAATTTGCCAAAATCTTAAAATTGACTTATGTTTAAGATGTTAATAATTTCTAGATATAACAAGCAAATATTTTAGCTTTATCGTCTGAATGAAGCTGTCTTTGTTTCCTATTTGATCTTTATTTGCTTGATCATTAAGTATTAGTTATGGGGTTTTTATCATTATGAAAAAAAAAAAAAAAAAAAAAGAAANATAATTAAGTATTAGTTATGGGGTTTTTATCATTATGAAAAAAAAAAAAAAAAAAAAAGAATCTCATATCATGGGCTCAGGGAAATATCTTCATTTTTGTAATGCTTCTGCCAAATCTTGCATTTTACTAATTTTCCTTGCCATTGTATGCATCGCAGTACTGTTAAGCACCTTGTGCAGATAACTTGTTACTACTTTATAGATATAATAAACGAGAAGAAGAGTTTCCATCACTGAGAGAATACAATGATTACTTGGAGGAAGTAGAGGATATGAGTAAGAATTTTTACATTTTAAATTATCTATTCTAGTGTTATTCCAATTAAAAGTGCTATTTTGACATGAAACTTTATATTGCAGTTTTTAACTTGATTGAAGGGATAGATGTACATGTCATTGAAGAAAAAATTCAACAATACCAAAAAGAAAATGCTGAACAAATAATGATCAATCACGCTAGGAAGGTATTTTGGTCGTAATACTGTATTTTCTCCTAACATATTCTGTCATTCTCCATCATGAATATCAGATGTTTAAATTTGGCTTTTCTTCAGTTTATGTCACAGGATAACAGTGAATATGGGATATGTTTACCATTCTAGCCTTAGTGAATTTGATACAAATCAAACAGGCTGAAGAACTGGCTGCAGCTATGGCGGCAAGCAAGGGAATTCCAGCACAAAGTGATACTGATGGGGTCAGAATGAAATTGTTTTATGTACAATTTTTGTATTGGAACTAATTCTGGTGCCTTGTCTTCTTAAATCTGTTAATAAAGGTCATTATTTATTTTGAGAAATTCATTGCTTGGTCTAGAGATTTATCAATTGCTTCATTATGTATAGATTTATGAAACGTTGAATCTTCTTCTTTTTGGAGTTTTTAATCCATGTCATGCTACTTTTTTTTGCAACTCTAATAGTTATTTATTTATTTATTTTTGGAGCATGCTGTTAAGAGCAGTATATGAAT
>JANLJB010005541.1:0-23016 GCA_026212285.1 Bursera cuneata
TTTAAAAGTCTTAATTGAATACACCCTCCTTACACTAATTTGTGTCTCCTAATATAAAATTTAGTAGATTACCTTGATTTGTATTAGAAAAGTTATCAGGACATAGGACCTGATCTATATTGGGAAACTTCTGAAGATACAGAGCACACGATCCTGTAAGATTAATCAAAGGGCTAAATTTAAAAGGAATACCAGCAAGTTGGCCTAAACACCCATAATTACTAATATATATAAATAAAACTTATGAAATTCTTGGACTTAAAGGTAGTAACTCAAAGCTCAAGGGTGTCGAGGAGTTTTCTGATTTAAAAATATTAATAAAATTAATGTCCCACATTTTAACACTTTATTCCGTCTTTCCCATGTTAAATTATTTCCACACCATTGAAATCTTCTTTATACACCGATTCTGCTATTCTAGGTATCAAATTGTTCTTATCTAAAAAATAAAGAAGAAAATTTATGTAAAATGAGAAAAATATTTTTAGAATTTCATGGATAATTTTATTTCGGAAACTAATTCATTAGCTGAAATAACGTATACCCTATAAATTCTCTAAAATCTCTCATTAATCATTTACCTTCAGACTTTACTCAAACATCCTAATAAATAAGTTTATTGTATTTTTCAAAACTTACGGATTTTATTAATGAATGCTTTCGTGTTATTGAGAATCTATCGATCTTTATTTATTAAGAATAGAAAATAAATTTATTGGCATGTTATATGTGATTATAGTACCTAAAAATTTTGTACCGGTGACCCATTTTTCAAATGTTAGTTTTGATTTTTTTTTTTATAATTGTTTCTTTTTAATCAGAGAAAATTAAGGATGTCGGCCGGCTTGATAACAAAGTGGACTTGAACCCAAAACGACACCGCCTAAACTTGCGGAGACTGAGGCGTGCAGAAAGGCTGACTAATTAAGCTGGCTGACTGTCCAAGTCGGCACATAAGGGCAGCACGTGCTTGGAGATTCACAGTCTCCGACTGTGACCGTGTGACGGCTTGGTAGGTGTAAGCCGCGGAAGCTGACCATGTGGCGATAGTCGTTAGCGGTGACACGCCACGTGCTCGTAACAGCGTTCACGAAAACAGTGAATTTGAGAGAAGAAAACAAATAAAGAATCAAAGAAGTTGGAGTGCGTACTCATCGTTTTCATGGACTTGCAGTCGTATCTTCTAGAGGTTCCCCAGGAAGATGACGTGGAATCATCAGCCGCTTTAGTGATTGACCATTTTACCCCTTTTGTTTTTGTTTATAAATGATCAGGATTTAGGCGTGCTCTCACAATGATATCCCAAAGTTACCTGTTAAAGCATTGATAATTTTATGGTATCCTCGGAAAGACACTTCAATATTTTTTTTTTTTATCAAGGAAATAATTAATTCTAGGTATAATTTTATTATAAATTTTATTTTTAATAATTTTTAATTAATAAAATATTGTTTAATGAGTTTCAAATTATCGAATATAATATTAAAAAGTATTATGTAATTAAATAAAATTATACAGTATTAGAGTTGTTACTATTTACTCTAAAAATACATGTTCGTATTGTCATTTTTAATTATTAATTGTGGGTGAAAGTCATATATGTCGGGTAGGATATAATAAATATTCTATCATTGAAAAACGATACCTTAAAAAAGTAATAATTGGAAATTTTTTGAATTGAACTTTTGTTATAAATTAAAAATTAATTGAATTGTGATTATTAATTGGGCAAAAAGTTGTACGTGTAGGTGTTGGATTGAGTTATGTAGTGTTATATTAAGATGTAATGATGTAAAATACTTAATTTATCTAATCAAAAGTCTTTTATTTAGTAATGATTTAACAATAATGACATTATCCATTTACCTTTTTTTTTAAATTATATATATGATCTCCTTATCCATTTGCCTTGGTGATTTAATGATTGTATTAAATCAACATGATCACATGACAACTTATAAAAATAACCAAATTCAAATGAGATATTCTAAAATTTAATCAAATCTTATTTATTTATTTTTATTACTTAGTTAATTAATAAGTAAACGAATTGATAGATACCTCGTCTGTTAGATATATTCAAGGCTTATTATCAAACACTTGATTTCGTTAAATAATTAAAACAAATATTAACATACTAAAAATAAAAATATCACCTTAATTGTGGTTATTTTTTCTAATTTTAATACAGCCATACTATGGATGAGTCTTAAAACTTCTAAATGAGCATCCCATCGTATCTCTGTTCACGCATTGATTAGATCTAATCCCATGTAAAATATATACCCGTCTTTAATTATAAACCCATAAGAGCCATTGGATGCGAATTTTTGGCGAATAAAATCAAAGATCATCACCATTCACCACCTTATAAAATCATGATTTTTTTATTAAAAAAAGGAAAAAAAGAAAAAGAAAAAGAAAAAAAATCAATGGATTCCTCCTTGTTGATCAAAGGCGAACGGTGCGCCAAAGAAACACAAAAAAAAAAAAAAAAATCTAATTGGGTGGACCCCACCCCACACAGGGCAGCTTGCTAGCATTGAAGTAGAAGTAGGTGATGACATCACAACTATGTTCCTTGAATGTAAAGCAATAATCAACTCAAGATCGTTGTGGACAATTGAGTTCCCATGCCATGGCCATTCCAACCAATGGATTAAATGATTAATTAATGGAAAATAAAAAAAAAAAATAATAAAGGAAGAAGATAAGATTAAGATCAATTTCAGGATTAATTTAATTAACCAAGATTAGATCAATTTTAGGATTAATTTAACTAACCAAGATTTTCATGTTGGGACAAAGTGATGCCACATCACCATACTTAGTATTAAAATAAGAGAAATGCATCAACCATTTAACACATTTCGTTGACTCTTTCTTTCTGTCATTCTTATAATTATTTTGTTGTCTTTGCCCTCACAGGAAGAAAAAAAAAATGAAAAGTAAATAGAAAAAAAAAAATCTATATATAACCTAAGCAATAACAATACCGTTATTTCCGGTACAGAGCAGGGACGAAAGCGTAATCTCACTGTTGCTGTCTCTGGCCACTAACCACATAACAAGCCAAGGGAGAAGATGTGCGAGAGTCGCAGAAAGAAAGAAGTAGAAAACTCTGCCTGACACAAATTTTCAACCTCTCTTTGACTTTCTATTTTCTCTCTTCAAAAATCTAGAGTTAGGTTTCTGTAAATGCTCTCTCAGATTCAGCTCTCCTCTTTCCTGAAAATCTGTATATATCCATTGCCACTCAAATAAACGGTTCTGTCCTAGAAATTCATTTTTAAGTTTTCCAATTTTTCTTCTTCTCTGGTTTCTATTCAATCAGTTGCTTTCTTAGCTTCTGGACCTAATTTGGTCTGTTAACTTTACTGGGTTGTTTTCAGAATTGATTTTGATAAGGAAATTTCACGATCTGGGTTCTGAAAAATAATTTAAAAAAAAAAATTAATTTCACAAAAATTTAAATGATCTTTCCATCTTGTATGATTTTTGGTTCTGAATCGAATTGGTTACATCAATTTTAGTGGGTAATCTTCAAAATTTGATTTTGATTAACGAAACCCATCTGGGTTTGTAACATCTAATCCATCAATGACGGGCATGGCGGTTCCGACGATAGCGCTGTACGCGAGTCCACCGAGTAGCGTGTGCTCCACCGCCCACCAGATCAACGCTAACACGACGCACGATTTTGACCTGAACTCAAGATCCTCGTCGTCGTCTCCGTCCTCGTCGTCCGCTTCACATAAACAGATAATCGGCGGCCTCTCGTGCCTGTTCTCGTCGAGTTCTGAAATGGCTTCGTACAGTCACAGAGGCGAAGACTTGAAAGAGCTGAGCAGTTCGTTCGGGTACTCGTACTCGCCGAGCAAGTTCTGCGGCGCTTCGACTTCGTTGAAGCGGGAACAGAGCCCGGTCTCGGTGTTTCAGGGTCCGGTGTCGAACGGTTCGTATTCGAGAAGCAATATCAGAATTGCACGTGAGAAGAGTGATGCGAGTGTGATTTTCCAGTCGTCGTTGAAAGGCACGACTGCGTTGTTTAATGGGTTAGTGAGGCACGCATTGGGCTCGTGCGTTGATTATGATTCTTCGCCAAGTTACCAGGTTGATGATGGCGGGTTGAAAGTGGGTTTTTCGCCGGTTTTGGGGGACGAATTGACGTTTAAGTTGGATGAGAATGATAATTTGGTGGAGGATAAGCTGAAGCCGGAGTCTTATGTGAAGAATTTCCTTGCTGCTGCACAGTCGAAGCATAGAATTTTTTCTGATGACTTTGTTGTGAAGGCGTTTTATGAGGCTGAGAAAGCACACAGAGGACAGGTAAAGGAAAAAAAAAAAGGTTTAAATTGTGATGTAAGTTCGTTGGTTTGAATAATTTGTGATGTGGTTTCTATTGTTTTTGTTGTGTAGATGCGTGCAAGTGGGGATCCGTATTTGCAACATTGTGTGGAAACTGCGTTGTTGTTAGCAGATATTGGTGCTAACTCCACGGTGGTTGCTGGAGGGCTCTTGCATGATACACTTGATGATTCTTTTTTGAGCTATGAAGATATTTTTGGGACTTTTGGGGCTGGAGTTGCTGATCTTGTCGAAGGGGTAAAAGAGAGAATTTTATATTTAATGTTTTATTACCGTTTTTTGTTTTTGTGCCTAAGTATTGATCTATATCATGCTTGTGACTTGCATATATTCATCTTCAAGTTAGCTGCATTGTAACATGTATAGCCAAGATGTTGGAGATACAATAATTTGGGGGAAAAAAAAATTGTTTTCAAGACTAATTAAAGTAAACATGTAAGGTGGTTCCTAATATTTCAGGACATTGTATCTGTTGGAGAGCTTTTCTTTCACTTACAGCAAGAGGGCTTTGATCATTGAATGAATCTAATTTAGTTATTCATTTCATTTATTAGGTCTCTAAGCTTAGTCATTTGAGTAAGCTTGCGCGTGAGAACAATACGGCCTGCAAAACTGTTGAAGCAGATAGACTACACACTATGTTCCTTGCTATGGCAGATGCTAGGGCTGTTCTTATTAAGCTAGCAGATCGATTGCACAACATGAAGACACTTGAAGCTTTGTCTTTGTTCAAACAGCAGAGGTTTGCGAAGGAGACATTAGAGATATTTGTCCCTTTGGCTAACCGTTTGGGAATCTCTAAATGGAAGGAGGAACTAGAAAATCTATGCTTTAAATATCTCAACCCTGATCTGCACAAAGAATTGTCTTCTAAGGTTCTTGAATCTTTTGACGAGGCAAGGATCACTTCTGCAACAGAGAAATTAAAGCGAGCTCTCAGCGATAAAGCTATTTCTTACAGATCTGTACGTGGGCGGCATAAGAGCTTGTATAGCATTCATTGCAAAATGTCAAAGTATGCTCTCTCCCTCCTCACTTATTTTCTCAAATTTATGCAGCCAAGCATACTTAGTAGGAAGTACTTAAAGTGAAATAGCATAATACATACTATCCTGTCCGAGTTATGATTTAAAGAAATTTTTATGATATGAATAATCTCCATGTAGTGGCATGTTGTAATCAAACTCTACTGAATGATAAAGTAATTAATGATATTGTGCAGAAAGAAGCTGACCATGGATGAAATCCATGATATTCATGGGCTCCGTTTGATAGTTGAAAGTGAGGAAGACTGTTACAAGGCATTAAGTGTCGTTCACCAGGTGTGGGAAGAAGTTCCTGGAAAGTTAAAGGACTACATAACCCACCCCAAGTTTAATGGGTATGTATAGCTCTTAAGTGGTGGGTTTTCTTGGTTAGAATGTATTATTTATTTCTGTCTTAACTCTTGGTTTACTCTATAGGTATCAGTCGCTGCACACGGTAGTGATGGGTGAAGGCATGGTTCCACTTGAAGTTCAAATACGAACAAAGGAGATGCATTCACAAGCTGAGTTTGGATTTGCGGCTCATTGGAGATACAAGGAAGGTGACTGCAAGCACTCTTCTTTTGTGCTGCAGATGGTTGAGTGGGCACGATGGGTTCTAACCTGGCAATGTGAAACAATGAGCAAAGACTGCTCTTCCATTGGCTATGCTGATTCCATCAAGCCACCCTGCAAGTTCCCCTTGCATGCTGATGATTGCCCGTATTCTTACAAGCCTCAATGTAGCCAGGATGGACCTGTCTTTATCATCATGATTGAGAATGATAAGGTCAGTATCAATTCTTAGATTTTGCTGTCTTTTTTCTCCATTTTCAATTCTACAAGATAGAATCTTGTGTAACAGTAGGCTTGCAAATTAGAAGAACAAGCAATAATTGATCTTAGCTTTTCACTATATTGGCATCTAATCTTCATCTATTATTTAGTGGCATGGCCTGAACGTTTGCTATTTGAATGTTGCAGATGTCGGTTCAGGAGTTCCCTGCAAATTCTACGATAATGGATTTGCTGGAAAGAGCCGGTCGGGGAAGCTCAAGATGGTCTCCGTATGGGTTCCCTCTGAAGGAAGAATTGAGGCCAAGGCTAAACCATGAGCCAGTGGGTGATCCCACATGTAAATTGAAGATGGGAGATGTGGTAGAGCTCACTCCAGCATTACCTGATAAGTCCTTGACAGAGTACAGGGAAGAAATCCAACGAATGTATGAGCGAGGTCTGGCGGTGTCAAGTTCAGGGCCTGCTGCTACCAGTGTGATTGGATGGAGAAGCTAACTATTGTTTCATTGTCCCATTTACAGCATACCATTTAGTGACAATTGGTTATTCTTGTATATAAACGATAAATATGTACAGAACAGCTATATGGTTCTGTTTAGAAACAATGTCTAACTGGATTCAACAAAGGGCTAGAAATGATTGATTTCCCAAATTTCCACAATGAATGAAATTATGTTTATATTTCCATCTATCTCTACTCCAATTAGTTTAAAGAGCTAAATGATTTATTTATATATGCATGTCAAGATGGCAATGCCCATGGACTGACACAGTTAACAATTTGGTGCATCCTTGTCTCAGTAATATTGAGATATGCCTTTGGAAAACTCATTATTTAACATAGTTCATTACGAATGGTCAAAACGTGGAAAAGTAGTTTGATAGTTGGGGTAAAATTTATTGACTGTCCTTTACGACGAACCACAGAAACTGAAATATTCTTTCTTGTAGTTTACCAGCTAGTCATTAACAGTTTCAAAAGTGACATATATTTGGTTCATCGTCAATTTAAACCGTTGAATTATACACAATAAGTTTACTGTAATTACCCATTTAGTCAAAGCATGGAAAGGTAGCATAATAGGTGCAAGTAAAGCACCTCCTGTTTCTTGTTAACCCTAGATCAAAATATTCAACATTCACGGCCTGTTGACTTTCGGTTTCATTCATTGGAATTTAGTACTCACTTCAGACACTAAAAGAGAAAGTGAATTAAGAACACCCGAAGCAAGCCTTAACTATTCTAAAACAGGTGATAACTATGGATTGAATAACATTTAGCTGCCTGCCAAGCAAAATCTTCATATAAATACAATGATTTCATTATACATATTATATAATTCATCAACCTTATGAATGGAACAACAAAGTGCCTCAAAAGGCCAGAACATCAACCTCTCACTTTGGACGTCTAGCAGCAAGAGGAAACGATACCCTTTGGGGGGTCTGTTGTGGCATTTCTGTCCGCTGTTCTTGGGATGGAACAGACGGTCCAGGATCAGCTGTTTCTTCATCCTCCTCCATTTCTTCCATTGCCTGAGAAGATTGCTTCTTTGGTATAAACAGTTGATAGTTGGGACTGATCAATGTGTCCTGTTCAGGTGGAAGTGGGATACCGGGGCCTGCTATTGACTTTGGTAATGGGATTTTGTTCCTGTTTCTAGCCAACTCTAGTAGAACCTGAAAGATTGTAAGATTTAACTGTTACATGTCTTCGATAAACACAAACCTCTATACGCTTGTGTTGGGAATAAAAACACAAGTTTATCGATATATTGACATTGTCATGCAAACATAGAAAATGAAAAAACAAAGAAATAATCTCACAGTAGAAAGCTATTTTAAGTATGGTTTCCCAGAATGAGTCAAAAAAAGAGCTCAATTCATCAATCATTCAATCCCATTAAAAATCAAAACCAATAATAAACCTCTACAAATGCAAGATAAAAAGAAAACAGAAAGTTTATCTTAAAACCAAGCCTCAAATCAGATTAAATATTTGGAACTTCTCAAAACCAAGTCCAACATCAAGCTGAATAAGGTCGAGCATATTAAGAATAACTAGGTGGCTGACTTGCCTCTCTTGGTGGGGGTTGCGAGAAGCTGAAATTGACTTTTGACTGAATAGCAAGCTTGACATCATCACAATCAATGTTAGCTTTGCCTGCATGCTCTGAGTAGACCTGCGCATCCAGCAATACATCGACAACATAGCGGTACCAAAGCTCCAGAAACTGATGTATGACTCGAGGTTCATAGTCTTCCACACCCATTGATTTCAGCAGTGACTTTACAATCTTTGCATCTCTTGGCAAGTCTTCATCACCCTCTGCCATTTCCTTCAGGAATCTTTTCACCCACAAAATAAACAAACATTAGAGGTATTATCAATGCAACCATATTGCAAACTATACCTGTGCTAATAGTAACATCATTTTCATACAATACAAGAACTGGCATAAAGATATATTGTTATACTAGACTCCTGTCGGAAAACATGCATGTAAAGAATTTAATTTCTTATCTTAACTGATCTAGGCTCTGGAAGACCTATGGTTATTTATTTTATACGTGCTTAGAGCTCAGATCGTGAGAGAATTGTAGTTAGCATGTCAAACACCATAGGAGCACAACACTCGTTTTCAAGTGCGTCTGCTATTCCCATGTGAAGAATCTTGGACAATTACGATTTTCATAATTATTTAGTCTATGGCTTATTATGAAAAAACAAAAGAAAAACAACTAAATCCTGGTTGATTATACATCAACATTTTAAAACAGAAAATACACAAACCATAGCTATGTTCTTGTACCTAGAGTTAAGCTAAGCTAGACAAGCAGATACTACGAAGACTTCATTGCAAATTTCAGGAAAACTAAACAAACAGTTTCAAGTGTACTAACTAAATAAAACAGATATCAGAGGCAGATAAAAGTTATTAGAAACAAAAACCAAATTTTCTACTTTTAATTCTTCATAAGTTAAATTTTTTTCCCCTTTCAATAACTAAACAGAAAGAAAATCATACTCAATCACAAGCTTTAAAAATTCTGCAACTTTGCTGAATCCAAATCTTCTTAGATTAAGCTTCAAGAAGTTCAAAAAAAAAATTTCAAACTTGGGCCCATCAATTCAAGTAATACAAATTTTAAATTTACCTAATGTTTTAACTTTTATCAATCCCAGTTGGACCAAAGGCTACTGTACTGCACTCGAATACAAAAGGTACAGTTTGATGTCGATCTCTATCGATCCAAACGGAACCGTACTGCATCAGAGATTAAAGATACAATTTTTCTACTTGCTAGGCATAAAAGAACGAAAATTGAGACTCACCCACCAGAACCCTTTTGCAGTAAAGAAGCGTGCTGCGTGGTATGTCTGATTTTTCGCTTTCCCTCCTATTTTACTCTCTCGTTTCCCAACTCTTTATGCGAGGACGAAGAGGAAGAGGAAGAGGAATGAATGAACTCATGGGCTTTTATTCATAAGCCTGATGGGCCCATGGCCCAAATTAAACTGAAGAAGCCCAAACAAGTGAGAGAAGGCCGACATTTGTTCGTGCTGTATTTCTAAAAGGGTAAGAGCATGTTTATTTAAAAATGTAGAACTTGATTTTCAAGCGATTAATTCACAGGATAAATTGTGACAATTACTCATATTAATTATGGTAATTTCTATATACTCTTTTTGTTAGTAACCTTTTTTAACCATAAGATTTTAGAAGGTAATACACCATAATTTAATGAAAATATTATTTTTAAAAGATATTTATAAAACAGTATTGTATATTGTAAAGTCCAACCTTGTTGTCAAATCGTTATTTATAATAATTATGCATATTATTTGGCCAACTATATAAACTTCAAGAGAGAATTTGCTTTAATTACTAGACCACTTCCATTACATTATTTGAAACTCAACTCTTACAACCAAAATGAAATTCAATACGTTACATGTATAGTAACATTGTTTTTTTAAGATCTCTATCTCCAGAAGAAATCTTGGACAGAATCTTGCCATGAAAGCACGAGCATAAGCATGACTAGGACCCCAGCAAGCCCCCATGATGAGCTCCCAATTCTAAGCACCCAAGAAGGATCAGGAGATGGAATGAGTGAAGAAGCTCTACCTCCACCTTGCGGTGAAGCACTAGAAGAAGTTGTCCTGATTGCAATTATGAGCCCACCGAGTACCATCGGAAGAACAAAGCTAGAGTTCAATCTTGTCTCGTAAAATGACCTTGTTTGCTGATCATTGCTCTTTCTACTCACATACAATGGTGACAACACCACCGCTGACACTAGAGCCAACACCATGGCTACTCCTCTTTGTGATGATGATGAGGAGTTGTGGATCGTGTTGTAAGTGTAGGTACTAGCCATGGCAGGACTCCAATTAATGTATCAATTATCAAAGTTGGTTTCCGTATGTGTATATGTAGAAGAGCCAACTACGAATATACATAGAAACAACGAAGATGGAGATTTATTTATAGGAGGAAGAAGAGAGAGCTGTAGTGAGGGAATCCAGGTGGAAAGCTTGTAAGGTGACAGAAGGAGATGGGCAGCCGTCCAAAAAGAGAGAAAGGCATCATATTATAAGCAAAGTTTTAGGAAAGGTAAAAGAGATTTGTAAGATAATGTAATAAAGATTGCAAAGCCTTGGAAGTAAGGTATCTTCAGTTTTGTGTTCATACTTGATCTTACAAGCGCACTTTGCTAGCTAGCTGTAGTTACCTTTACATTGGAAGTTGCTGCTTTACAGTTTTACATTCTCTCTTTAGGTATATATATTTTTGAGTCAGCCCTTCAAGCACCACCAAGTGTTACATATAGTTATGGTTTGATTGATTTGGACTTCACAAATAGCGTAAATTGTTCCACCATATATAGATTTCTAGCGGCTTCCATTCGTTCCATGCATGAGATTTAATTGTTGCAACTGATTGAATATAGAGATCCTTACCAAAAAAAAAAAAAAAAGACTCAAATTAGAGGATTTTGTTACACTTTAATTAGTTTTAAAAAAATTTAAATACCATGATCCGTCAATTATCCGACATTGTGTTTCATAAAGACAAAAGAAGGGGTGGCTTATTTGGAAAATTTTTTTTAACGATTTTGGAAAAAAATATTTCATCTATGAAATAAAGTAATGCTATGAATAGAAATCTCTATTCCAAATGTGATGTGATATTATGTGAGTGATAAGGTGAGTATATTATATTTATTATTTTGAATTTCATATATTTATTTTACCACTCGCATGATATCATATTGCTTGTGATACAGAGTTGGGATTCAGACTTTGTACCTCAAGCATTACTCTATGAGTATTACGAATTTATATAGATTTTGTGAAAGATTTTATATATGGAATTACTAAATTTGTATTTTTTTATATATTCCTTTTATAACGTATAATTATCTTTAAGAAATAATGGTAGATATTTTAAAAGTTATAAGTGAAATTAACTAATTAATAAGTTCATAGAAACTTTCTATTCAAAATTAATATAAAAATAGATCATATCAAAATATCAATTGTAATCAATAAAATTTATATTTATGTATATATAATGAAGTTATAGATAAAATTATTGCATATAACACTCATACAAATTAAATTTTCACAAACTCATGAGGAGTGATTACCTTAAAACTATTTATTTATTTATTTTTATTTTTTACAAATCTAATGATATATTGTGTTATCTTAAACTTTATGAGTGATATTATATAGAGTTGTTGCCTACATAGAATTACTTTGTATTAATGCTTATAACTTTTCTAGTTACGTCCGTAGTCTTTCGGACACTGTTGGATGGTGTTCAAAGCTTGACAAAGCTTGACAGATACTATAGAATAATATTGAAAAATATTGGATCCCAATGTCTAATGTTTGATATGATCTGTCAGATATTCGACACATTGTGGAATGTATATGTTATATATCAAAGAGTGGAGCATGTCTCTTATAGAGCAAAGATTCGTGACATATAATTTAAAAGCCGGTCCAAATTCAAACATCTCATTGATTTTGTTAATTTTTATATATTTTTTTAAAATAAAAAAAAAAATTTATAGACGTCTGTAGAAGGGCTATGATAAAAAGGTGTCTTCTTAGTACTTGACAATAACTCTAGGGACCCATATGTCTCAGTTTTCAAGCCAAAAAAACTTCTCATCGAGATTCCTTTGCCGGCCCCTCCTGCCGCTCGGACCACCTTAGCAGCATAATTATGATTCTGTCCAACGCATGCACAGCTAGCTTCAGGGCGGACCAAGCAAAGGGCTAGACCAGCCTAATATTTTGGGAAAAAAAAAAAAAATTTAATCATCATTTTGTTCTTTCTGCAATGTACTTTGCATTTCACTTATTATTATTATTAACAAATCTTGACTTTTTTACCAAAAGAATCGGGATGAACTCCGAAAATGTGTAACTTCTTGTCAACAAACACAAGTTCGATTCGGGTAGTTTTACAAGTAAATTTCGAAAGCTTTAATTGATTCTACTTTCGTGATCCTATAATTGACTGATTAATTATTATAATCTTGATTTTGGATTCAGGAAACGTGCACGAATGAGCATTGCAACTGCATATTATTTTGTGGCAACTCTTGCTTTTAAGTCATAGTATTATTACAGTGCTAAAACGACTGTTGATCAGCTTCGTTAATTATTAGATTTGAACTAATCATCTTACGCTATTAATATAAAAATCGTTGCTTGTGCTTCGTTACATGGTAATGGAGAGTTCCACACAATTCAACATTAGAATAAATTACACAAAGTATAAAAATATTCTAGGAAAAACCATATAAAGAGACAAGTGCATGTGCAGTGGATTCCCGGATTTGTTTCATACAATTGTTAGAAGGAAACTGATCGAGACTGATCAAGATTCTTGAATTTCATCCATGGATGACTTACCGAAGTTCAAAGATGTCCTCTCCCTCTACTTCTCCATCATCCTTCTCACTTTCCGATACTTCCTCTTCATCTTACAGGCTATAAACAAGTTTCCAATATCAATCACGTTCACTTTCTTCAAATGCACAGTTTCCAGGATTTTCCAGGCTCCGCCTGTCATTGCCTTCATCGATACAATGCTTTCACTATATTTCTATCTCTGCGGTCTCTCTCCGTGCACCATTGATCTAGATGATCAGACCACCGTGCACTTTTGGACCCCGAAACACAGGAGGTTTGACAGGCCTGATCTGGCCATAATCCATGGCTATGGAGGCAACTCAAAGTGGCAATTCGTGTACCAAGTAGGCTCGTTGTCAAGCAGGTTTAACTTGTATGTGCCAGATTTGCTGTTCTTTGGCAAATCATTTACTAACGGGCCGGAGAGGAGCGATGTCTCCCAAGCCAAATGCACGGTGGAAGGGATGAAAAGGTTAGGTGTGGACAGGTTCTCGGTTTATGGTATCAGCTATGGTGGGTTCGTGGCGTATCACATGGCGAAAATGTATCCTCAGGAGGTAGAGAAGGTTGTGATTGTTAGCAGTGGGATGTGCTTCACTGAGAACCAGAAAGAGAGACACATGAAATGGATTGGAAGAAGCATTTCAGAAATTTTGGTGCCTGAAAGCCCAGAAGATCTAAGGCTTCTTGTAAATTTGTCAATTTACAATAATGGTTTCATCAATTGGGCACCTGATTTCATGCTCCGCCAGTTCATCAAAGTAAGTTGATTAACTTTCTGATTAAGGTTGATCCTCTGGGACATCTTGGATTTGATTAATTAGTCTTCATTTTCTTAATTTGTGTTGATTAATGATCATACTTTCCCTTAGATCTTCTGTTTAAACTCATTTATATTACGGATTGAGCTCTCTCAGATGATGTATGACAGTCACAGGAAGGGAAAGTTGGAACTGGCAGAGTACTTGATTGCTAAAGAAGTAAATCCAAGCATTCCCAGTTTAACTCAGGTAACTTTTTCTTACAACCTTCACAGAGCTTCTTTTTCAGTTTATAAATTTGGCCAAAGATGTTGTGTATAATATATAATGTAGCTGATTAGCATATAGTTTAAAATTAGTTGATTTTTACTTTCTGGGAAGTGCTTTCCAGTAAGATGTTTTTTCATTAAGCAATTTCTGTCTTGTCTATTTCAAAACGCTTTTTGACAATCTCAAAAGCAATCCCAAAAGGTAATCTTGAAAAAAGTTGATACCTGATTTGTTGTTTTCCAATACACTAATAAGGTCTCATCTTGGGTGAAGGAATCGTTGGTAATTTGGGGTGATCAGGACAAGATTTTCCCAGTAGATTTAGCCCATCAGTTGCACAGGTGAAGAAAAGCTATTTATCCTTTCAATTTTGACATTAGATTTTATGCCCAATTTGAAGTTAGGTAATCTTGGCAATGTTTATGAATGCAGGAGTTTGGGACCAAAATCAAGGCTGGTGATAACCAAGAACACAGGTCATGCTGCGAATATCCAATCACCTCATGAACTCAACAGCCTTATAAAGTCATTTGTTTTGGCTCAATCCTAGTTTCATATCTATTGTTAACATTAATGTACTCTTAAAAAATTCTTAAAATTCAATTATCTTCTTAATTAACAAACTATGTGTAGACTCAGTTTTGGATTAACAACATGATCTTTCCAAGCAAAAGGCAGATCCATGTTCTGTTTTGGGCTCCAGAGCATCATCCATTTTCTCTTCTTAACTGTTATTCATCTGCAACACAATAACATATGAAATGAAGTTGTATAAATAATTAATTGTGCCAATATCTTATAGCTTAAGTTTCTTGATAAAAGTTTCAAATTCAAATTCCCTAAATTTGGGTTTCTCAGGACAATTATGTCACTCGGTCGTCGAATAAAAATATGAAGCTCATTGTCTAGATCATATGCTATGAATTGGAAGCAAATTCTTACAAGATTTTATCTTTAAGAAGAAAACTAAATTATCTTTAATCAGCAAATATGAATTTATCAGTATTTATTATTTTGATTTTTATATATTTACTTTATTACTTATTTGATATCGTATCAATTAGAATACAAAGTTAAGGATACAGAGTTTGTATCCGTAATATTACTCTTATATAAAAGATCTTGATACCCTTCAGAAAATTATGTTTAATAATTAAGACACAATCAGTCTTTTAGTTTATGTTAAATGCAAGCACGAGTCATGGCTCGTAAGTAACAACAGATCAAACGACCGACAAATCGGTCTAAACAAAAGAGAATGTCCGACAAATAAGTTAAAGCAAGGGAATGAAAACGACAAATCTGTCAAATAATACGAACAATTGCCCAAGTGCCCCTATGTTATATCTATAGCTGTATCCAATCATATTCAGTTTCTTGTTTCTCACATAAAATCCTCCAACACCGTCTTCGGTCTGCACACGTGCGGATCACGTGACCCTGTAACCCTCTCTCTCACTCTCTCTCTCGCTGTGAGCGCTCCGCTTATCGTCGTCAGCAGCGGTAATCTCCGTCGCAGCAGGTGCACTGGCGGAACCTAACCGCATGTGAAGAAGAAGAGAAACAAGCGAAATATGTCCTCGCACGAGCACGACCTCGCCTCGCTCATCTACCAGGTTGCACTCTCCTTCGACGGCGCCGTTTTGGGGATAACTCTCGCCTACGCCGCTATCCGCACGGTCCTGGACTTCCGCAGAACCTCCAAAGCGCTACGCAAAGTCCGGAACGCTCCGTCGCTTGGAGTCTCTGATCTCCGCGCTCTTTTGGACAACAAGTCGTCACAGAATTCCGATCAAGAGCCGGAAAACCACCTCGTGGTCGTGCGTGGCCACGTGGAAGCGAAATCGGCCGTTGATGGAGAGAAAGGGAGGAGCTTTACGCACGGTAACGGCGTGTTGGTGTCTCGGGACGGTGGTGGATGTAAAGCTGTTGTTATTCAACGAACACAAACAGTATGCATTTCCATTTTATATGATTTTTTTTTCAATGTAAATTTATTTATTTCTTACTTACTTAGTTTCATATCTGAGTAGTTCATCAGAAATTATGATATTTAGATAAAAGTTTGAATTTTTTTTTTCTCTAAGCAAGATTATGTGAGAGAATTTTGGGCTATCATGAAAGGCAAAATTTGTGTGAATTTTTTGTGGAGTTCCTGGAATTAGCGGTTTCTCTTGATATCTTCTATGCATGTTCGGTTTCTAAGAACTGTGCTGGTAGGGAAGCCATTGAATTTGAAATTCAGGGGTTTTTCGTGCTTATATGTACAATCTAGTTAAGAGTGTTTTTGTTTGTGCTTGATGAAGTACGAGAGTTGATGCCTTGTTTAGCTGTTGGGTGATTGGAAATTTGGAGTTTTTGGATCTGCTGCTTATGATTTGGTTCTTCACAACCTTTTCAGAACTAATTTTCATATTGGTATAGGATTATAATATCACTTAGGTCTTCAGGTTTAAAGATACAGAATATATTTGAAAATTAAAATAAAAAGCTTTCTGAATTTCTCTGTATATTTTGTTTGCTGTACTGGATCATTTTGTGGACTAGTTTTAAGTATTTTGGTTGGTTTTGATCAATTTATTGATATACCTGAACTGTTTTTGTGGCTTTATGATTTGAAGTGTATATACAATGAATGGAGGGGCTTTTTCGGATGGACTCCTGATATACGTGCCATCTTTGGAAGATCTTGGAGAAAAACAGAATCATCCTCCTTGAGAATGGTAAATCGATAACTCTGTCTTCACTAATTTTAAATGGATATGTTTTCTGTTTAAATTACTTTTCGTTTGAGAAATGCTATAGAAGCAAATGATTATTGTTTTTGGTATCAGCATATGTAAAGCAGTTTTCTTCTTTTGTTTTTATAGTTATGCACCTCAGTTCAGTATTTTGTCTCCAAGGACTTGTTATATTAATTTTAGTTGTTTCTTTTTTCTTGTGACATCTTTTCTACTGATCTAATCCAAGTGGTCTTAGTTGCAAATTTGTAGAGTTTAGTTCAGTTGAATAGAATCACTGTTTGTTCTTCTTTTTGTTGATTTTAACTTTATAACTCAACAGGTTCCTTTTGTTCTCGTTGAAGGTGGTTGGTGGCCACAGTCTGATTATGTTATTGTGGACATGGATGGCTCTAAACATCCCTTACCTCTCACTACAGTTTATCACAAATTAGAGCCTGTTGTTGTTTCTCCTTATACATTCATTCAGGCAATTCTTGGTCATGAGTGCGCGGTAAGTCTAAATGTGCTTAATGCAGTCTATAAAAATCGAAAATATCTTGAAGCTGAAATCTTATAGTTCTTATGTTGCATTCTGATGTGTTAATTTTTGTTGCAAATGTGTGATATTCTACTTTGTTTGCATTGTGTAGGTTGGTCTGCTTGATGAAGAGAAAATTCTTCCATTAGGGAAGCATATTAGTGCCGTTGGCATTTGCAGTTTTAAAAATGGAATTCCGGAGATCAAGTCATGCAAGGATCTTCCGTATTTTCTGTGAGTAGCTTTATAGCTTTATCCAAGAACACATTTTTATTAGGTTATGTACTCGAAAATGCAAAAATCCGTTTCTTTTTGTTTTGGTCTTTTGCTTTTATTTATCATGTGTTGCTAGTTTCTATTTAAATGCAGTTAAGAGCTTGATGATTTTTAAAAAATGACATTTGCCAGACCTTTATGAATGTTTCATAGAATTACTAGTGTTTCTTTTGTAGGACTGAGATGACTAAGGATCAGATAGTGGTAGATCTTGCTTATAGGACAAAAATACTCTTCTGGAGTGGTATTGTTCTTGGTTCGTTGTCAATTGGTATCCTTGGCTATGCTATTGTCAGGTGCATTAATCTTAACAGAATCTGACAATATTTTACCATCTATCCCTTCACTTCTTGCAACCCCATTTTGATATAGGGAATTTGGTTTTGAACTTTGTCTACAGGAACTGGAATAGATGGAAAGAATGTAGGGAACAGAGAAGGTTGGGGCAACCAACCCAAACTTCTAGCGATAATGTTAATTCTCAGGCTGGTTCAGATGAGGAAGCTGTTGGAGACATTCCAGATGGGCAGCTGTGCGTCATCTGCTTGATGAGGAGGAGGACCTCTGCATTTAGTCCATGCGGGCATCTAGTTTGTTGTCATCGATGTGCCATGTCAGTAGAAGGCGATATATCTCCGAAGTGCCCTATTTGTCGAATGACCGTCCGAAATTCAATCCGGATATATTTATCTTAGAGCATTGTAGTTTCTGAATTTCACCTGTGCTTCTTGTTCTTACTGTTAACTTAAGTCAAAGAAACATATGCGGATTAGAGTTATTAGAAACCTTTTGTGAATATGTCCAGTAAAATTTTTGTACAAGGCTTTACTCCAAAGCTAGAAAGCGATAACAAATGTAAAACATTCCTGAACAATTTCTTGTTAGTGGGAAAAGTAATAAAATATTGTTAATTTTACATTTTAAGCTATAAACATGGATTTGAACTGTGATGCCATTAATTGCGAAAATAGCTGACAAACAAGATCAAGGTTGCAGGAACAGGACTTCAAAACCTGCCTTCAAATCGAAAGCACGATCCTGTTTAAATTTTTACAGAGAGGTATATGGAAGAAAAATGTAAAACAGAGAGCTAAAGCTGATCTAACTCGTTTACTTTGATATCCAACTCGACTCTAACCGTCAACTTCCACAATGAACTGAAAGAAACAGGCTGCCCTCTCCACCATAACCCAACGCACCCATCTTTCTCTTCTACTCTCATCTCCCAGTTGCTATCATACTTCCTCAACAAAGCTTTGGCACCGTCAACGGCATCCTCCCCAAATGATTCTCCAATAAACCCAACTTCTCTCATTCTCTCACACCATTTCTCCTTCACTTCATTCATCTCTCCCTTGTTTGTTAATGCCTTTGCTGCCTCTCCTTCCATTACCCTCCGTTCTTCGCTTTCTCGGCCTTTGAACGCTGAGCTCGTCGAGTCCAAAAACCTCCATAAGTACTCCACCCGCCGTGCAAAACCTGTTGCAAAGTCCCCACAATTGCTGCAGCTACAGTCCATGTTGTTTTCGCTGAGTATTACCCCTTTAGGTTCCAAACTTCTCAACACTCTTAAGAATTGAGTTCTCTCATCTGGTGTGTTGTGATTCAAGTGGTGCAGTCTAAATTGTGCACAAACGATTAGTGTCTCTTCAGGGGAGATGCCAATGATTTGTGCATTTAGATTTTGTAAAGGGTGGTTTGCTAGTCTATTTATTTGCAAATTTATGTTCATGGTCTTGGCGAAACCAAGAAGTTGAAAGGAGTAATTGTCACCTGGTGGACCAACCGAAAATGGGGTCTCGGTATTCTGATCATTTTCAACAGTTGGAGCAACAATTGTTAGGCGAACTAGAGGAGGAGGACCACCTGATCTTCGAGTCAAGGCCTCCAGAAGTGTTGGCCATTGCACACCATGAGAGACTCCAATATCAAGAATGTGAAGATTGCGCGAATTGTCATGTTCTTGAGCAAGAATTTGGAGGACAGAAGAGTTTGCAATGTTGTTAGGAAATGCAAACCAAGGACTCTTATCGTAGAAATTAAGTAAAGATCTCTGAAAGAATCTTGGTTCAGTAGAAGCAAAAGTTATAGGCCCTATTGAGGTAGAAGTAGAAGAAGATGATGATAACGAGGAGAGGTAATGAGTCAAGGCTCTGAGACCGTGAGCTGCCAGCCGGTGATTGGCATCACCGGTGGCCGAGGCAAGCTCATGGAGGACGTATAATAGGTGTTGGACACGTGACAGGTTACCGGCTGTGATGGCTGTGGCGCAGGGATTAAGCAACTGCTCTGCCCATCTGCCATCCTTGTTATTACCGTTATTGCTGTTATTTCCTGTAGACTTGTTTGTGTTTTTCTTGTTCCCAACTGACCTTTTTACTGTTATCACTTCTTCATCACCTTCTTCCTTTTCATTGCTTCGCTTGCCCTGATTCTTCTTCTGCTGCTGATTTTGTGGTCCTCTCAGAAGAGGGTCATCGGTGTTTCTTCGTTTTTTCGATGCATCAGCCTGTTGTGGAGGGTTAGGAACAGCGGAATCAGCTGGTACCGTTAACCCAGTAGTATTAGTACTTGTGTTGATGTTAGTATTGTTGAGAGGAGAAACAATAGTGTTGACTAGCTTTTCTTGGGCTAAATCCTGGCCTTGATTCCACCACTGATAGGCATCAATATCATTGGTGTGGTAAGGATCATCCAGGAATGATGGAAGGAATGATACCGAGTCTTCGAGCCAGTCTAGTACGTGATCTGCGGTGGGGTTTTGTTCCTGCTCTTCAATGGTCATTGCTCTATTGAGAAGAGATGAGTTTGTGGAAGAGAAGAAGAGAAAGATGTATTCTTATGGAAGTGTTTGATCATTGACCAAGAGAGCAAGATAGAGATGAGAGTTGTTTGTTGAGATTGTTAAAATAATGTATTGGGTAGTGATGTTTTGTATAATAGGGCCAGCAGAGGGAATATTGTTAGCGGTTGTTGTGCTGTTTACTTGGAGGATGTGATGTTTTATTGTGGATTTTATAAGCCAATGAAGAAAGTTCAGACTTCGTCTCTTGCTTGTTTTGGTTTTTATCTTATTGATTTGTGTGTCATGGTGGTTGAGATCAACGAGTGTGCAAGTGTTCGAAAGTTGAGGATTGTGATGCGTTGAATTTGAATTGTATAGAGACGGCAAACTCCTTATCTTCTAATTAAAAACTCGTAATTTTTTGTTTGTTTCTGCTTGGTGCTACTGGGAACACAATGGATCCATCTCCAACCATGTGATACAGATTACTTTCAAAATCAGGAATTTTCTGATAAAATATGATCGCTTTGTTATCTTGGTTTACTATTTATTGCAGACTAGCCAGCAATATATAGAATAAAGCCAAAGATCAACATATTGTGAGTTCAGAAGCTGTTTTGGCTATTACTTCATTATTTCCATGTGAACAGCTCTTCCTGTCACATGAACACTTCGTTTATGTAAATCATCAGTTTTTTGTCATTTATTTAATCATTTCTAAACTTTTAAGGCTTAAGAGGAACTTGCAGGTTTCTTGGTCGGATATTGGTTCTATGTTTTCCAATGTTCTCAAGTTGGTGAAGTTGGCTAAGGTTCAGTAGACTGTTTATTTTTTAAAATTTCTTCTTGATCTGATTTCTATATGAGTAAAGTTAGGTGTATATATAGTTGGTAGTTAATAAAAAAAAAATATTAAATACAAGAAAGAACGTGATAAATTTTGAAACACACATGGATTATAAAATCCATTAACTTTCTTAACTTTTATTGTTTTTATACAAGTTGTATTGGTAAAATAAGCTCCTCTGCAGGTTCCAAAGTGATCCAAGATGCCTATGAAAGAATCAATGATAGCAAACATGCGTTTTAAGCTTAGATCTTTGAAACACAACGCAGACAGCAGATCTCGAAGAAGGTAACAGACAACACGTATAAGTTTAAACGTCATTGAAGGTGTAATTTTGAATATGTATATGTATCAGAATAGACAGCTACTTTTAAAATTGAGTATTTATTAGACAACTTTTACAAGAACTCCAACAGTACCTAAACTCACCTACTCTTCTTCGTTCTAATATACGNTCCCTACCACTCAGAAAAAGTAAGACTGAGCTTTGTTTTTATAATGTAACTTGCCCTTTTGTTAGCAAACGAGATCCATACCACACCCCTTAAATTATTTCTCTCTCTCTTCCAATCAGCCCCTGCCTTTTCCTTTACCTTCAGTACTCCCTCTCGCATCTCCAGTCATCAACGGCTGGTGACCTCTTGGTCCCCGTTCTGGTGCGGGAGAATTTATCCTTCGCATAATCCCATAGGTGTACTTATCATACTTTACACTGGTGCATTATTGGCTTCTTCTCAAGCCACAGTGATGGATCCTGTTCAACCTTCCAATAATCTCGTCGCCAGAGATGGGGNACCGAATCACTGAGCCAACGGTCACTAATATAGATGATGAATCTGTCAATGCGGAAGGTAAATATTTTTATTTTTAGTTGTTTAATGTCTGACTAAAACTAGTCATTTTCTTTATGATGTGTTAGTAGACAACATCGATCGAAGTCAAAGCTGGTCAACGTTAGTTGGTTGTTCATTTTGGTATCTCATGGTGCTATCTGTTATTTTTGGGGGTTGATTTTAACCCCTTATTATCTCAGCTTTTTCGTGCATATTTTTATCCATCAAGTCTTTAACAATTTTACTTCTATAGCAGTTTGACTCTGCTACTGTGAGGACTTTTCTTTAATGAAGATTATTTTTTCTTTTTTATTTTCTTTTTCAATTAGAATCCAGTAACTTGGTTGGCAGAAACACAGATGAAATCACTGAGATGAAGCAAGGCGATCCAGGTCAACAAACTGCAGAATTGCAAGGCCATGAGATGGAGCCAAAGTTCACCAATACAGGTGATGATGAATCTTTGACTAAGGAAGGTAAGTCAAAAACACTTGAAAGTAATACTGAAATTAGTATTTTGAAGCTAATCTTTGAAATTAGTAATCGTTTATATATATAGTACTGAAATTAATGCACGGATAGAATTCATCATAAATTACAGACACCTTAAAATTAGCATTTTGACGTACATGTGTCGTAAAGTATTTTATATGTTCATATTGGACAAAAATATATAAGGGTTAGGCTATTGGGACTTAATTTTTTGATTTAATTTTTCACACCAATTATCCACCCTTCATCTATACTTAATCTATTGGTTAATAAAATTTTATAAATAATTACAATAGACACCGTTTACACACAATTATTTCAATTAAAATATCTTTTAACGTCAAACCCATCTCTTTAATG
>JANLJB010005542.1:3842-27402 GCA_026212285.1 Bursera cuneata
TAGGATTAAGTATAGATGAAGGGTGGATAACTGGTGTGAAAACTTAAGTCAAAAAATTAAGTCCCAATAGCCTGACCCTATATATATATATATATCTTATATTTCTATTTTAAGAAAAAAAAAAAAATACAATAATACAAAACATATAAATGAGAAGAGAAAAAGGTAACATATCATATACCACTGTCATTGAGCTCGTTACTTTGCAGTAGAAGCTACTTCTATTATGAAAATGTATTGAAATTGAAAATTTACCTCTATTATCGTATATCTGGTTGTTTGTTTGTTGCACGTATAAAATATATTATTTTTACTTATTTAACATTCTCCACATTATTCAACATTTCGATTAAATAATTTAAAACACAAGATCACCACAAAAAAAGGCAAATCACGCAGAAGAGGATTGGAGTTCTTAACTATGTTGTCAAAAATGTTAAGAATCACCCAAAAAAACGTAAATGTTATTAAAGAGCGTGAAAAAATCACTGAAAAATTGAGGACCACATTGGCGGACATCTGACTTGGACGAAACCTCAGTTGCAATTTACAGCCCCTCCCATGCTTTATAGAAGCTCTACAGTCATCTTCATCCTCGATAACAGATTTTATCTTATACTCTCTTCTACACTCATCATCCTTAACATACACCATAACTGAAAACACTCATCTTTCCCAGTGAATGACCTTAGAAATAAAAATAGGATATTTGTTTTGCAAAACTCGCTGCGGTGACCGAATGTTTTTCGAGTTTCTATTTTATATTAGATTTTTTAAGTTTTCGAATTATTTTTTAACGTTTAATTCAAATGTCTAAAATACCCTTGCTTTGCTAAGTCTCCATAACCGTTTATCACCGCTTGACTTGTGTCCAACGGTTTAAAGACTGAGCAGTACGATTTGTCCCCGTTTGCAAACGGTAAAAGTGAGGTTGCACAATACACAGCCTAAGGAGGCACGCACCGTAGGCCCATCTCACACGGCGACAACCCCTTTCCCAGTTTCCCTCCGGCGAACCGACTCTCTCGGAGTCTGATACACGCAGATGACTCTCTCAGAGAGAAATCTAAATGCAGTTTTTCCTTGTCTCCTCTCTCTTCTCGTACTAACCATTTTATTAACCGATAAAGCATTCTGCATTCGGCTTCCGGATCGAATCTCTAATACCGGTGGAGACCAATCGAATCAGCCCTTCAAAACAGCGGTTTACGCTCTTGGTAGCTTCTGGAGATCGGAAGCCGTCTTTGGGTGCTTGAACGGAGTCATACGTACCACTGTTGGGTACGCTGGCGGATCCAAAACCAACCCCGAATTCCGGAGCTTGGGCGATCATGCCGAGTCCGTGCAGGTACCCTCTAATTGTTATTAACTGGAGTAATGTTTGGTTATGGTTATGGATTTATTTGTATATTAGCCTTCATTTTATAAGAGCTGAGAATGATTGGTTTAAAACTGATTAGTTAGTGATTACAGGTAATAAAATTGATTTTGCGTACCCTTGGAATTTTGTGATTGTAAAGTGAATGATTATGCAATTTAATGATGTATTGTCCGCGGTTTTCTGTGGATTCAAATGCAGTTTAGGTTTTAGCTTTTGTTGGACTTGTCTTTTCTCTCTCTGAAATCAAGTTGCTAGGAATTTTCACTTGTTAGCCTGGTGAATAATTATGTTGACTTAAAGAGTTAAAGTTCGATGTTTTAACTTTTAACTACTCCTGAAGTCAGAATTGCACAAGGAAGATGGATAGATGCTCATGTATGTAACACTATGAACATGGATGAATAATTATGTTTTCTCCAAGAGTTAAAGTTCGATGTTTATAAATTAGAAATGGTCAGGTTTGTCACACTGTGAACATGGATAGATGCTCATGTTTTCTAAGATTGGTTACAGAGTTGCTATTTATCTAATGGTTTTATAAAGTATATCATCAACTTTTAGACAATCAATATATGTCTTTGTGTTTGCTTGTTTGCTAAATTTGTTTGATGACTACTGTGGACATTTAAAATGCCACTTGATCTGAATATCCTACTAAGAGATTTTCACTTTGTCCTCCTATTACCTAAATTTGGCAGACATTTTAATCAGCCTTAGATGCAAAGTAAAAATAGGTGAATAGCTAACGCCCATTTTTTCTTATTTAGCTCAAAACAGTGTTGTTAACAAAAGTTACATCCTCCTTTTATGTCTGCAAAGTTTCTCTAAAGTTAGAATGGTTAATTTCACTTGAATATAGAAACTTGCCTGACATGGCATTCTGTTTGCTGTGCAGGTTGAATATGATCCACGGCTGATTAATTTCAGACAACTATTGGAAGTTTTTTGGTCTAGTCATGATTCTAGGCAAGTGTTTGGGCAAGGTCCTGATGTGGGTAATCAATACAGGTGAAAATGTTTGCAACTAGCTTCTGTTTGTTCTCTCTCTCTCTCTCTCTCTCTCTAATACCTATTTGTTATGTCATGTCAAAAACTTACATTATCTGGGAACTACCAAACGTGAACAGGTCTATTATTTTCACTAATGGAACAGATGAGGCCATAGTGGCTGCTCAAAGCAAAGAAAGAGAGCAAATGAAGTCAAAGAGTAGCATAGTGGTTACTCAAATTCAACAGCTTGGAACATTTTACCCTGCAGAGCCTGAACATCAGGTTTAGTATTTCATACTTTCTTTTTAAGAAATCAGGTCTCTGATTCTTAATTCCCTCCTCGATCTTCTTGGAATAAATTGGGAAAACGATTAAACATGTAATTGATTTTGTTATTAAAAAATCTCTTGGTCCTCAAATTACTGGACCAGATTTTATGTTTGAACAAAGATCATGAAGCAGATAATGAAAGTATTGAGTATTAAATCATATAAGTAAAGATGGCTTATGGTGAGTCAACATGCATTCCGAGCCAAATTCTTATTATTTTCGGAAACAGTGAGTTTTTTTTTTTGGGTAATGCCACCTTTTTTTTTTTTCCTGGTATTAGAAGTGGATGGATTTATTGAGGAAATCAGTTACACCTATTAGAAGTATATAGTTTCTCTAATTTTTGAAGATAAACATTTAATATTTATTTTTAAAATTTTTTGTAAGCCTTTGCGCATTCTTTCATATATGATCCTAGTTGTAATTTTTCATTCAAAAATTATCTCTCCAGCTCTGATTTAATTGATGGATTTGAAGGCAAGCCAATGATTAAAATCTTTGAAATGACTATCGACTTCTATGTTGTGGTTGTGCAGAAATTTGAGCTCAAACGAAATCCTTTCCTTCTACAGCTGATGGGAAACTTACCTGAAGAGGAGCTTGAGAAGTCAAGTCTGGCAGCAAAACTTAACAGCTATGCAGCAGAGCTTTGCCCTCCAAAGATTCAAAAGCAGATTGATGTTAAGATCAAAGACATCTTTAGAAAAGGTTGGCCAGTTTTAAGAGATATGTAGCTGGTCTCTAGGTTAGAACGTCAAATCAACGTGTTACCGCTTAGAAGATCCGTCCTTGATCGTATCCTTAATTTGCTTGGTCACCCTGAGCAACCGAGACATTTTTTTTAAAATTGTCCTGTTTAGTCAAACAGGTAGTTCTTTGGTTTGATATATCCTGCTGGTGCCCTGTAATTAAATAGGGCAGTTTTGGATTTGTTTGTTATTCAATGTTAATTGTTGATCAGTGTAGTATATGTTGATTGTCAGTGATAATTGTTTTGTCGTACATTATTTGTTAATAAAAATTTCTTCCTTTGAAATTGATTAATCTTTGTTTTTATGATGTTTGATTGAACTTTAAATGTCAGGAAACTGAAGATAATGGCACTTTTGGCAAGAGATTGTAGATTTGACATTTCTTATTGAGTGAAGGATAATTCATTATTTACTAGATCTGTTTGAAAGTATATTCTTTATTCATATTGAAGATTTGTAAATTTACTTATTTGTTATTTGTTTAGTAAGTTAATGGGTTGGAATGTCTCTTCAAGAACTCAAAAGAAAGAGTCAACTTCATTAAATTTGTTTGTAGTATTCTTAGACCCGAAACAGAAATTCACTGTTAAAAATTTGTTTATTTACTGTTAAGGCATTCTGCATTTGGTTTCTGGATCAAATCTCAAGTACCATTGGAGAGAAATGGAATCAGGCATTCAAAACAGCGTTTTTTGCTCTTGGTAGCTTCTGGAGATTGAAAGCCGTCCGTCGGTGCTTGAATGGAATCTTATATACTTCCATTGGGTATGCTGGTGGATCCAAAACCAACCACAAATTCCAGAGCTTGGGCAATAATACTGAATCTGCGGTTACTTTTTAATTGTTTCTAACTATTTATAGTTTTTCTCTAAGTTTAAGATAATGTTTGGTTATGTTAATGGTTATGGTTATGGTTGTGCAAATATTTGTATATTAGCCTTCATTTATAAGAGCTAAGCTTGATAGATTTGAAACTGGTTCATTAGGGGTTACCAGGTGATAGAAGTTATTTTGTGTGCTTATATTTTAGTTTTGGGATGTTCTGATTGTGAAGTGGATGTTTACTAAGGAATTTTGATAAGAACCTTGGGAGAATTACACTCTAAAATCTAGCTATTGAAGTGGGAGAGCCTAAAGCCTTATAAATCCCACACAAGAAGCCCACACTTTCAATGTGGGATCAAGTCTCATATCTTGTAATTAAGATCCTAACATTCCACCACGCTCTGCAGTCCCCGCGCCCACATAGGCTAGCTGTGCACTAATCCTTTGACTAGTCCTGGACGAATACTATAATACCGGCGTCACCACCTGTATCGCATGATTGTAACTAGGAGACATGATATAGGCTCTTATACCAATTGATAAGAACCTTGGGAGAACCACACCCCAAAAGCTAGTTATTGAAGTGAGAGAGCCCAAACCTTTATAAATTACACACAAGAAACCCACACTTCCAATGTGGGATTCAAATCCCATACCTTGCAATTAGGATCTTAACAAATTCACTCACAGTTGGTATTAGATGGATATGGCTTCTCTAGTTTTCTACTATTTTACATTGTGAATCTTCAAAGATAAGCATTTAATTTTAATTTTTAAAACTATTCGTCAGGCTTGCACTTTTTTTCAGTGTTATGATCCCAGTTGTAATTTTTCATTCAATAATCACCTATCCAGCTCTGATTTAATGCTGGATTTGAAGGCAACATAATGATTAAAGTTTGAAATGACTGATCGACTTTCTATGTTGTGATTGTGCAGAAATTTGAGCTCAAACAAAATCCTTGGCATCTTCAGCTGGTGGGAGACTACCTGAAGAGGAGCTTGAAAAGTCAAGTGTGGCAGCAAAATTTAACACTTATGCACCAGAGCTTTGCCATCCAAAGATTTAAAAGCCAATTGATGTTAAGATCAAAGACATCTTTAGAAAAGGTTGGCCAGTGTTAAGAGATATGTAGCTGGTCTCTATATTAGAACTTCAGATCAACGTGCACCACATAGAAGTTCCGGCTTTGATGCTATCCTTAATTTGCTTGGTTACTCTGAGCAACTGAGACATTTTTTTAAATTGTCTTTTTTAGTCAAACAGATAGTTCTTTGGTTTGATAAATCCTGGTGGTGCCCTGTAATTAAATAGGGCGGTTTTGGATTTGTTGGTTATTCAATGTTAATTATTGAATCAGTGTGGACTATGTTGATTGTTCAGTGAGAACAGTTTTGTTGTACATGATTTGTTAATCAAAATGTCTTCCTTTGAAACTGATCAATTTTGCTTCTTTGATGTTTGATTGAACGTCAAGAAACTAGAGATTAGGGACTTTTGGCAACAGATTGTAGATTTAACAGTGCTTATTGAATGAAGGATAATTCATTATTTATTAGATCTGTTCGAAAGTATATTCTTTATTTATATTGAAAATTTGTAAATGAAGTTATTAAATTTGTTTCCAGTATTCTTAGACCCAAAACAGAAATTCATTGATATAAATTTGTTTATTGCCTGACAAAGCATTCTGCATTTGTTTTGTGGATTGAATCTCAAATACTGTTGGAGTGCAATCGAATAATCCCTTCAAAACAGCAGTTTTCACTCTTGGTAGCTTCTGGAGTTCGGAAGCTGTCTTTGGGTGCTTGAATGGAGTCATATGTAGTATGCTGGCCGATAAAAAAAAAAAAAAAAACCAGCTCCAAATTCCGGATCTTTGGCAATCATGCCAAATCTGCACGTACTTTTTATTTGTTATTAACTATTCTGATTTTTTCTCTAAGTTCAAGATAATGTTTGGTTATGGTCATGGTAATCGATGTGTTTGTGTATTAGCCTTCATTTTTTAAGAGCTGAGCTTGATTAGATTTGAAACTGATTTGTTAGGGGTTAACAGGTAATAGAAGTTATTTTTCGCGCTCATATTTTAGTTTTGGAATGTTGTGATTGTGAAGTGAATGATTATACAATTTTATGCTGCATTAACCTCGGTTTGCTTCTGTGGAGTATGGGTTCAATCTTTGATTAATAAGCTTTTGATTTTAGATTTTGTTTCTCTGAAATCATGTTACTAGGAATTTTCACTGGTTACCCGGGTGAGTAATTATTTTCCTAGACAATGGGTTACTCTTTCTGTTTTCTGCTTTTATTATGGTAATGGTTTTTTCTCTTTTTTTCTTTTGAGGTATTAGAAGTGGATGGATTTGCTAAGGAAATTGGTTATAGTTGGTATTAGAAGGATATGGTTCTCTATTTTTATTCTATTGTACATTATGAATCTTTAAAGATAAGCAATTAATTTTTTAAAACTTTCCATTAGGCTTGCATGTCTTTTCATAGTGTTATGATCTCAGTTGTAATTTTTCATTCAATAATCATCTATCCAGCTCCGATTTTAATTGCTGGACTTGAATGCAAACTAGTGATTAAAAACTTTGAAATTACTGATCGACTTTCTTTTTTGTGATTGTGCAGAAACTTGAGCTCAAACAAATTCATTTCCTTCAGCTGATGGGAAACTTACCTGAAAAGGGGCTTGAGAAGTCAAGTCTGACAGCGAAACTCAACAGCTATGCAGCAGAGCTTTGCCCTCCAAAGATTCAAAAGCAGATTGATGTTAAGATAAAAGACATCTTTAGAAAAGGTTGGCCAGTTTTAAGAGATATGTAGCTGGTCTCTAGATTAGAACTTAAGATCAATGAGACACCGCTTAGAAGATTTGGCTTTGATCCTATCCATAATATGCTTGATCACTCTGAGCAACTGAGAATTTTTTTGAAATTTTCCTGTGAAGTCAAACAGATAGTCTTTGGTTCCATCCTGCTGTTGCAGTGTAGTTGCAAAGGGGGTTTATGGCTTTGTTGGTTATTCAATGTTAATTGTTGAATCAGTGTAGTATATGTTGATTGTTCAGTGAGAATTGTTTTTGTTATTCATGAGTTGTTAATCAAAGAATCAATTCATTAATTGCATTTGGTTTCTAGATTGGATCTCAAATACCGTTGGAGAGCAGTTGAATCAGCCCTTCAAAACAGTGGTTCTTACTCTTGGTAGCTTCTGGAGATTGGAAGCTGTCTTTGGGCGCTTGAAAGGAGTCATATGTACCTCTGTTGGGTTGCTGGTGGATCCAAAACCAACCATGAATTCTGGGAGCTTGGGCAATCATGCCGAGTCTGCAGGTACTTTTTAATTGTTATTAATTATTTTGATTTTATCTCTAAGTTGAAGATAATGTTTGGTTATGGTTATGGTTATGTATATATTTGTATATTAGCCTTCATTTTGTAAGAGCTGAGCTTTATTAGATTTGAAAGTGATTTGTTAGGGATTACTAGGTAATATAAGTTAATTTGTGTGCTTATATTTTAGTTTTGGAATGTAGTGAACGTGAAGTGAATGATTATGCAAATTTTATGCTGCATTACCTGTGGTTTGCTTCAATGTAGTGTGGGTTCAATCTTTGATCCCTAATCTTTAGACTTAGCTTTTGTTGGACTTGTCTTTTCTGTCTCTGAAATCAAGTTGCTAGGAATTTTGACTTCTTAACCTGTGAATAATTATGTTTTCTCCGAGAGTTTTATGTTCATTTTAACTTCTGTATTCAGATTTGCACAAGATGCTGATGCATTTATAAATTAGTAATGTCAGGTTTGTAATAATATGAAAATGGAGAGATGCTTGTGTTTTCTAAGATTGGTTCTAGAGTAGCTATTTATCTAATAGTTATATATATTATGTCATAAACTTTTAGACAATCAATGTATGTCTGTGTTTGTTTGCATGCTAAATTTGTTTGATGACTAAATGGACACTTGAAAAGCCAATTTATCTGTCTATCTTACTAAAAGATTTTCCCTTTGTGCTCCTATTAACTAAATTGGCCGACAGTTTAATTAGCCTTAGATGCCAAGTAAAAATAAGTGAATAGGCAATGCAAGTTTTTCTTAGTTACCATAAAACAAGTTGTTAACAAAGTTACATTCTCCTTTGGTGCATGTAGAATTTCTCTAAATTTAGAATGGTTAATTTCATTTGAATATGGAAACTTACAGACATGGCTCCTTGCTTGCTGTGAAGGTTGAATATGATTCCCAGCTTATTAATTTCAGACAATTATTGGAAGTTTTTTGGTTTTTTCTTGATTGTAGGCAAGTATTTGGTCAAGGTCCTGATATGGGCCATCAAATAGAGGTGAAAATGTTTGCAACAAGTTTCTATTTAATCTTCTCTCTCTAATAGCTATTTGTTATGTCATGTCAAAAACCTTACATTAGCTGGGATCTACCAATTGTGAGCAGGCCTATTATTTTCACCTTTTACTAATAACAGATTGGCTGCTTTTAGCAAATGAAGTCAAGGGGCTGCCTCGTGGCTACTCAAATTCAACAGCTTTGAGAATTTTATCCTGTAGAGCCAGAGCATCAGTTCTAGTGTTTCCTACTTTCTTGTTAAATAAATAATTAAGCAAGTCAGGCCTCTGATTCTTATTTCCCTCCTCCATCTTCTTCAGAATAAATTGGGAAAACAGTTAAACATTTGATTGATTTTGTTATTGAAAAATCTCTTGTCCCTCAAATTAGTGGACCAGATTTTACATTTGAACCAAGAACATGAAGCTGATAATAAATGTCTTGACTCTTTAGCCATTTAAGTAGAGATAGCTTATTGCAATTCGGCATGCCTTTCCAGCAAAATTCTTATCATTTTCCTAGGCAATGAATTACTCTTTCTGATCTTATTATGGTAATGGTGCCTTTTTTTTTTTTTCTTTTTTTCCTGTGGCGTTAGAAGCGGATGGAAATCAGTCACAGTTGCTATGAGAAGGATATGGTTTATACTATTTTACACGGTGAACCTTTAAAGATAAGCATTTAATTTTTATTTTTAAAAACTTTTTGTCAGGCTTGCACATTTTTTGATAGTGTTATGATCCCAGTTGTAATATTTCATTCAAGAATCATCTGTCTAGTTCTGATTTAATTGCTGGATTGGAACGAAAACTAATGATTAAAAAATTTTGAAATGACTGATCAACTTTCTATTTTGGGATTGTGCAGAAGTTTGAGGTCAAACAATTCGTTCTTCAGCTGATGGGAAACTTACCTGAAGAGGAGCTTGATAAGTCATGTCCGGCAGCAAAACTTAACCGCAATGCAGCAGAGCTTTACCCTCCAATGATTCAAAAGCAGAATGATGCTAAGATCATAGACACCTTTGGAACAGGTTGACCAGTTTGAGAGATACGTAAAAGTTGTCTAGATTAGAACTTCAGATCAATGTTTCACTGCTTAGAAGACTCGGCTTTGATTCCACACATAATTTGCTTGGTCGCTCTGAGCAACTGAGATATTTTTTTAAACCAGTCCTGTTCAGTCAAACTGATCGTTATTTGGTTGGATCCATCCTGCTGGTTTGGTGCCCTGTAATCGAATAGGGGTTCTTTTGGATTTGTTGGATATTCAATGTTAATTGTTGAATCAGTGTAGTACATGTTGATTGTTCAGTCAGAATTGTTTTGTTGTACGTTGTTTGTTAATCAAGATGTCTTCCTTTGAAACTGATCAATATTTGCTTTTGTGATGTTTGATTAAACATTAGGAAGCTGAAGATTGGACACTTTTGGCAACAGATTGTAGATTTAAGGATGCTCATTAAATGAAGGATAATTCATTATTTACTAGATTTTTCTGACGTATATTCTTAAATAAATTGAAAGTTTGTAATTTAGTAAATGAATCCAATTCGCAATTGTCTTTTGAGATGCTCCAAAGCATATTCTATTCAATATTAGAAAAAGCAATAAATACGACGACGTGTCGTATGTTCAAAAGGAGAGTATATATATTTATATATGCAGTGCACACGAGCTCCACTTCTACTACTGTCTTGTTTCGAAAAGCAGAGCAAAGGAGCAGTAGCGAAGATAGAGTCAGATCGGAAAAGGAAGAATTCTTCGATCTCATCTGCAGATCGAAAGCCAACAACAAACAACAAAGAAAGAGAAAGAGATAAGACTCACAAGAAGAAGCCTAAAATGTCATCGGCGAATCAGGTGAAGGCATCTCACATCTTGATCAAGCATCAAGGCTCTCGTCGAAAGGCCTCGTGGAAGGATCCAGAAGGTCGAGTCATCACCAACACCACCAAAGACAGCGCTATCTCTCAACTCAAAGCCCTCCGTGACGACATCGTTTCCGGCAAGGCCAAGTTCGAGGACGTCGCCTCTCGCTTCTCCGACTGCAGCTCCGCTAAACGCGGTGGAGATCTCGGTCAGTCTCTATTTCTGCATTTCTCGATTTGCCCAATGGTTATTTATATGTTTAGGCGGAATATTAAGAATTAGGGTTAATAGGATTCCAGTATGATGAAATCAGGGATAGATTTATCTGGAAATTGTATAGAAAAGGGAATTCGTAGATAAAGTTCACTACTTCACATAGTGGGAAGTTCACTTGCAATAGTAACAGCGTATCAATTGCTTGAGTTTTAAACTTGTGCCTTTGGGACTTGGAATAAATTAGCATTTAGACAATTTTTTGGATGTTTTCTTATGAAGGTGATTGATTAAAAATTTAAAATTTGGGTTGTGATATGGAGTATTTGGTTCTGGTATCAGTGTGTATGGCGGTACATGGGACTTGGATTGGTAGTATAGTTTCTACCATGTGGGTTTTGAATTGGTTTATTGTACTGATTTTTGTATAACTTTTGAGCATTTGCAGAGATTGATTACCAAACCTTACAGATTATGTGAAATATTCGTAATAAAGTATTAGTATGTTTAAAATGATTCGAGTAGAATTGGTTAGATTTATAATGATATATCAAAATAATGTTTTAGAAAGGGGGTATGATACTTATAATTTTTGTTGATTGAATATCTCACTTTTGATTCTTTCCTTTAGAATAATAGTTGTGGAATTGTTTTGATGTATGCCTAAGTTCACCTAGATTTATGTGGCTTTTATATGAATGTGAATCCAAAAGCACAAGGCACCAAAAGAAAGCAAGGTTTTTTTTGCGCAGCTTTCTGTTATGTATTTTCTGACGCAGAATTTTCTAGATTATTGCATGTTAGGCGTCAATCATATATATAATGTTTCACATCTTCATAAATATGAATCTAAATGTTACTCCTTCAAAATTTTGCTGTAGGTCCTTTTGGTCGGGGCCAGATGCAGAAGCCTTTTGAAGAGGCAACATATGCTCTTAAGGTTGGTGAGATAAGTGACATTGTGGATACTGATAGCGGTGTTCACATTATCATGAGAACCGGCTGATTATTGATGAAGAAGCCCATGTTAGATTAAAAGATTAGTTCAGTGCAAGTGGGTTCGCTTCTTTATCGACAATGCGACTTTATGATAATATGTCCATGCACGGTCATTTCTGACTCTGTGAAATTGGGTATTTGAAACAAATTAATTATTATTGTCTGAGGGCATTTAGCTTTCAGATTTTCCTAATTGTGGTTTGAGATACTTGGAGTGACTGTAATAAACGCACTTTATTTGGTTTTGCTTTCTCTTTCTACTCAACCATTTGTGGTAAATAGGTTATATATAGCTACGTGGTTTTATTTACAATGAGGATGAACTACTAACAAAAACAAAAGAAAAAGAATCACTTCTTGTTGCCTCAAGAAACTTATCCCATAAGCTTGAGTTGTTTATAGGGTCGAAAGCACTTAAATCTGAAATTTTCTGTTGAAGACCAACATGATTTTTCCTCAACTTAAATATTGAGGATCTCATGACGATCGCTTGACAATTATTATAGTTCTAAAGAATTTCTATATTGCTTTCCTTTATTCGGTAAGTTTCAAGAATGAACAAGTGAGAATCATTACTCCTGCATGTGATATCCAATCATCAATCTATTTGTTACTGATTCAAGATGTTTTAAGTTTTAAAGGAAGATTCTGTTATTACTCGTTCTAATTTTGTGTAAGCACAAAACGAAAATTCTTAAATGACCTTTTTGAAGTAGTTGGTTTGAAGTATTTTCCACAAACTCCAAATCATCAAAAGTTATTCAATAATTGGAGACGACATGGAGACGGCGTTTAGTATCTGTAAGTTCGTTTATTTGTTTAAAGTAAAATCTCAAATTTTATTTCCAAATGTTCCAACTAAAATATTTAGTGTCAAAAGTGTTTTCTTTAATTTAATTTAGAATATAGCAATTTGGGGCAAGAATCAATGTATTAGATCTTGTACAACTGTAGTTAGTTGGTTAGTTCGTTACTGTAGTTAGTTGGGTTGGTTGGCTTCTGATAATTAGAACAGTTTATTGTGTACGATCTTATGATTAAAAAGAGAATGAATAAAAAGTCTCTCTTATTCAATACGACGTTTTTCCGAAATCACCGTTAGTGTTTTATTAAGGTTTAGTGATTGATAAAGAAGTGAAAAATTCTTCAACGTATAATATAATCATACTGAAAAAATATCATTAACTGTATCTGATGTGGAAATTTTTAAACACTATGAATGAAAGAGGTCGTATCTACAGAAGGAAATGAGTAGACTCCTCATCCATTCTCTATCCTCTCATTTTCTTATAGATAAAAAGGGTGGTTTTGATTTTAAAAAATATAATATAAACACATCTATATGTTGTAAACTAAGTGACATAGAGAAGTTAGTAAAGAAAAGTAAGCTAATTGCGAATGAATGTGGCCGCGCGAGCCAAATGGTAACCCAAGAAGACAAATAAATGGACGAGAAGTTAGCTATATATTGCATTCGGTTTCTGAAGCTTATACACAAGCCTAAATGAGTTCACACAGATGCCCAAGAGACTAAGAGAAAGACTGTATTTATAGCAACATTAACCCTCCGATCTAACAACCAATTTCCCTTTGCCTTTCCCCTTTCTCGTACGGGAGAAGTACTTCACTGCCTCGTCTCTCCGCAACTGAACTAGACTATGTCCCAGATGCCTTCCTTCCGCTGCTTCAGGTTTTATGTCTTGTAACGGTTTCGGTTCAATCCAACGATAGCCGTTTCTGCTGGCAACTGTTGCTTGTGGGGCTGGGAGTGGCGTCGATGGGACTCTTTGCCCGTCCTTGCCATGCTTTCTCGCCAGATTTCTCAAGAATTCAACGTTCCTTGCAGGGTTCGCAGCGGATGGGTACAAAGTTACTGGGAATGGTACTTGAGCATAGGCGGAATCGCAAATAGGCAGTGCCAGATTTGGTTTTGGGCACAAGGGTCTTAGCTTCAAGGCAACCTTGGGCCGGGGAATGGATGGTGCAATTTCTGGCTGCTGGCGAGTATATGGAACCCCTCTCCTTTGACTTCCCCGTGCTCTAGCATTATTACTTTTTCTACATGCATGTTCACCCTGTGCCTTAAGTGAACTTGCATTTGACTTTGCCACTTTCATCGCAGAGTATGAGTCCTGCTCCTCTGTCTCTGAACTTTGCGTCATGTCAGACGAAACAGGAGAGATACCGTTTGAATAATGGCTAAAATCGTTACAGAATGTATCAAAAGATTGGGGGTTCAGAGCGTTGGGCGCCTTAGACACTAACTCCTGATGGGGCAAGCTTGCTGGATAGCAGATCATAGGGGATTTCCCCTTCCGATCTTCACTATAAACAGGAGGAAGATGAACTACTTGACTAGTATTTCCCTCTTCTTTCTCCGTATCTAAACAAACCGTGCTTCTATAACTGAAAAAAAATAAATTATAATCCATTAGAATTAAAACCTATTAAGAGATATTTAGATGAGTCGAAATGCATGTACCTAATAGAAACAGCCCCCAGTTTTGTTTGAAGATCACTTTGTTGGCAGCAATAGATTAATTCGTCGTGCCCTCTATTGCTTTCGTCCCTCAACATGATCAACTGTTTATGAGCATAAAGAGGCAAATCAGTTTGACTATATAACTCAATCCCATGCCACTTCACAGAAAAAAAAAAAAAATCAAGAAAATAAACTTTTAATACCAAACCACCTTTCATGTCACAAAAGGTACAAGTATACTTCTATGTAAGAGCTGCGAGCAAAGGAGATCTAATATATCTTAGATATGCTTACCTTGCTTGGACACTCATATAGCCCAGGTCTATTCACCGTACAGGAATTTTCGGTGCATACTAATTCCTTCTCTTCACAACATGTTTCGTTTAAATCGAACAAAAATTGATTTTTCTTTGGAGAATGGACTACAGAAATCTCCTCGTGTTTATGTATCTCCTGATACAATACCAGAATTGACATAAATTATGTCTCCTTTTTAAGGGAGTTATGACTTAAAAAGGAAGTTGAACAATAGTTAATTAAGCAAGTACATAACGCCTTAGTTAGATTCTACAGCGTAATAAAATAAAATAATAATAACAACTAAAGAACTGATCACGCAGCTGCAAGAAGAAAATAGAAACTCTAAACACAGAAATTAATAGATTTGGTTCATTAGAGCAAGTATTTCGTTACAGCACCTGGCTGAGTGTATCGTCTTGATCGGCCCAGACACTTTCGTTGAGGTTAGAGCCGTTCAAACTCTCCATCTTAACTCTTTACGTGGTACTGTCAAGATTCGAAGAAAGAGTAAGGACATTGTGAAAGAAAGCAACTCTAGTAGAAAAATAGAAACTTTGAAAGAGCAAAGAAGCAAAAGATTTGCCAGTTTCTTGCTTCAAGAGTCCAAGACTTGGGTGTGAAGAATAAATCGAGATTGGTTTATTTATAGAAGGAAACCCTAAAATGCCACTCAGCTCTGTACCCTAATTTTAATCGAGTTAATGTTGTACCCTCGAGGATAATCATAAAGGCTTATACTAGAATGATCACGCGTTCTGAAGTGGATCAACGGTGGAGATGAACTCCACCGTACTCAACTGCTGAGTTGGCACAAGTGCCAATTCGAAACGTGTACGAGGTTTACGTCATCTTTTCACTTTATTGCTAAGATCTTAGATTATTCGTTTCCTAACGGGGAAATCTCAAATGGCCAATAGGAAAAGATGATGGGACTACTCTGCCATGGTAACCGAGGTACCTACTACGCCGTACAATCTTGCTTGGACAATCAAACGGCTGAAATCCATTTAATAAAGTAGATGTCATTTCAAGCATAGAGCCAATAAACTTTCCTTTTCGTCAGGGCTGGGTTGTCACTATTCACTCCCAACTCGAAGGAAAAAACAATTCAAGTTGATGACGGAGAGGAGAATCATATTCATGATAGCTCATGCTCAACTGATAGCTCCTTCACTCTCCACTCACAGATCTTATACATGACATGACCCAAAATCTTATAATCCCATTGTACGGACATTTCTCCACGAAATCTTAACAAATGATAAGTGTTACGTTCTTTGAGGACTCTTATTAAATGGGACAAGTTCATCAACAGTTTTCTCTTAGTGATGTTGATATTTAATATGGTGTACGATAAATCATAAAAATTAAATAGTTAACAAAATTAAATCAAAATCAATTTATAACAAATTATAAGCCTACCTATTAAAATAATACATATAGATTAAAATATGAAAAATCAATTATGATACAATAATTACAATGATCAACTTTACTTATACAATAAAATCAATGATCATAGAGGGCATGTGTCAAACTCTTATACGTTGAATGTTTGCTTAGCTCAATCACAACTGCTCAGGCTATATTATATACCACAATTGCCTTCCAACCATTTTATTAAACCAAATGGAAGTTAAAATCAGGATTAACTTGTCAGTGTCAAGTTCTGACTGTCCTTGACTGATAGTTAAGCCAAATCTCAAGATTATTTATGGACTTCTTCCTTTATTAATTTGGTCCATTGTGTTATAGTTTTCACTTTGTAGGGAACAGTACTCATATTTACATTAATATATACTCTAACTTCTACACAAAGGTGATCAATAATATAAAGTCTACTGGCAGTCTGGCAGAACATATTTAAACAAGAAAAGACATTAGTGTTTGGATTATTTGGTGAAATTGTATACTTTATTAACATTAACTCTACGTTACTTTTTTAGTTTCCATTAATTAGACTTCTGTACATTGCCATGGCCATATGCCACAGCCGTGTAGGTCAAAAGTTTCTCCCCTCGATAGGCCACCAGGACCCCATACCTCTCTGCCCACTGTCCACCACCTTTTCTTTTTCCTTTCCTTTCATCTTTCTTTTTCTTTTTCCTTTTTCTTTGCAACATCTTGTTCAATGGTTGAGACATGTTAAAGTATCTTGGAGTTTCACTTCTGTTACTAGGATAAATTAAGAGATTCGTGAGTTGTAAGAATAAAAGTCGTAACCTTTTGTCTCATTTTTTCACATGTATTGAACTCAAAAGTATTATTGTTTTTTGAAAATCATTACTGCATGCATGTTTGTAAAAAAGATTAATGTTACCAAAAGAAACATTATTGAACATTAATTATGGACCAATAACATGAAAAAAAAAAAAAAAAAAAAAAAAAAAAAAGAATAAGAATAAAGNAAAAAAAAAAAAAAAAAAAAAAAAAAGAAGAAGAAGAAAGATGTGACACCACTTGGCGATGTTTTCCACTACTTATAGTGACATCCTCCAAACAATTAGTCTGCTAATGGCCATGTCAATGTCGATATGGGTTGAGTTAGTTTCATAATTTTTGACTTACTATTTATTCTCAACCACAAATAATGAAATGAAGTGATTTCACGTCACTGTTTTTTCTTTTTTTAAAGGTTGTCTCAAGATATATGAAAGAGTTAGTATTTGATGTAATGATTGGTGCCAACATTATCAAAATCATGGAAACATGTTTCAGTTTCTTGCAAAGGACATAGCAAGATGATTAGGATCTAGACTTTTAGTTTTTGGTTTGTGGGGTCAAAATCATCTTCTACTTCCCACTTTCGTTTTTGTTTATGATATGTAGTGAAGGGGATTGATCCTTCTACTACAAAATAATAAAAACAAAAAAATAATAATCTAATATAGGGTAAAGCATCTGCTGAAATAAGAAAAACTTCGAAACAGTTTCAAAGGTTTGAATTTTTCATAAACCAATTTCATAGCCTTTGATTTGCAAGATATAACTTGCTGCAAGTACTAGAAGTTTGTCAATGTTAGCTGTTGTATGGAGTGTAATATTTTTTTTTTAATAAAAAATCTGTTTATCATAATTGATGTACAAATTAATTTCCTGGCCAAGGGAGTGGCATGCTTTTGAAAGAAGATCTGCCAAATAAGCCTCTATCTATGTAGTTGGGCTTGTTTCTGTTGGCAACATTTCTGCTTTTTTTACGTTGGATCTTGGTATATATTATGTGCCACTATTAATCTCGAATACTGAATAGTTGTTTTTTCATGTGTTGAGAGATTTATGGCTACTAAAGTTGTTATATTAGATGATATATATGAGACCAAGACTACCAGTTAAAGATGAGCGATACCAGGTTATATAATAGAGATGTCTACATTCCCTATAAAACTTTGTTTGAACCTCTTCATTCAATTCTCACTTAAATAATAGTTGAGATAGTTGATGAGTTGACATCATTAAATGTAACTTTTTTATTTGTAAAACTCAACCATTGATTAGATGAGATCAATGATTATGAATTTAAATCTAGTTTTAATTTTTACAATTTAAAAGTTAAAAAATTAGATAAGATCAATGAGATAGTTCTGGTTTTATTCCATTAATCATATTTGTTCTGAAGCACGTAACTCATAGACTTACATCTTTCCTTCTTCTCTTACACTAGTTCATTGCATTAGATGTCGTAATTGTACTGTGCTAGTGTTAGGTGGCGGACAACGATTGTTCGTCTACTAGTTTTTATAAGAAATACAATGCTCAAGTCAAGACGTTCCGGTCATTTATCTTCATTTAATGAATACTACTTGTTAGTTGGTGACGAGTAATGAATTGGTTCTTGTCTCACTTCGATACTGAAAATATGTGGCTCCGGAATAGATAGATAATGGATCCATAAACATCAAGCATGTTCAAGTTTGTCACATTTGCATAAGAATTTACAGATCAACCATTCTTGTAAGTTCTGACAACACCACACACGTTTGCATGCAAGTTCCAATGTCATGAACATGCATGATTAAATAAGCGTTTTTCTTTTGGTTTAATCTTCAATTACGCCGTGAAGTTTCTATTGTCCAAGAACAAGCTGTGAGTTTGTGCATTAATGAAACTAGGCAACGCAGTTTATCACATTGCTCACTATGGGTGACGAAGCCACATAATGACCTTCTATAATTTTGAGTATTATTTCTATAAAATGCCCAGTTTAGTTTTATCTTTAATATTCTTATCTTTATAAATTTTGTTTATCTCTTGCTATTTTTTAGCCCATAAAAGACATAACAAAATAAAAAAGTAGGGATAAGAATGAGTGTGTCGAATTTTGGCCAACACTATTCGTATCAAGACTTGAAATATGGATACAAAAAGGTTTTTAAATGTGTCGTCACTCCTTTAATAAATGTGTTATAACTGTGCCCGATATATTTAACTCACGTAACCAATTTAACTCAATCAACTCATTTACTCATAATTAACACAAATATAAGATTTATATTAATTATATATAATTTTTTTAATTATTATAATTTCTCACTATAGGACTTTGAATTGACATCATTATACGGGTTGGTGTGTTGAACATCTTCAACACAAATACGACATGATAAATAATCGTGTCGAGTATCCTAAATATAATTTAAAAAATGATTAAGGTCAAATAATACCTCGCTAATTCTATGTCATGTCAAAAAATTGTTACCACACAAAAAGGGTATATAGACAGAACAAAAAAAAAAAGTTACTTATTAACTTTTTATTTACTTCACCCAATTTTTTTTTGCCCCGCTAGGATAATGTTTTAGTAATTTTTTATTTTGTTAGTCTTCCGGTGCTTTTTATTGTTTGAGCTTTAGCTTCCAAGATCTTACAGTTGATACTATAAAGTTTACATAAAATTTTACTTGCTATCATGTTAAATATTTTTGAATTAAAACAATGCTATTTAGAAATCACAGAATTAAAACGAATGTATTTTAATTATTAAGGTTTAATGACTGATAAAGAAAAAACTTCACTGAACATATAATATAATCACATTGAAAAAATATCGTTGTTTCTATTTTATGTAAAAATTTTGAAACAATATTAATTAAAGATGTTGCATTTTCTTGTAATTATTGAAGGAAACTGCGGGCAGCCTCATGATCACCCATATTCCCTATCCTCTTTTTTTCTATACGTATAATCGGTCTCTACTTGTTATAAAATAAAATCGATGGTTTTGATATATATATATATATAAGATGCTCAGTAATTGGTTCATACAAAATCCTAACAGTCATGCGCCATTGTGAACCTTTCGAAAATCAACAGAGAAACAAACCACCATGATTTCTTACCATCAACCTTCCCACAGAACTATCATTTCTCCCTAGGAGACAAGTACTTCACTGCCCGAGCCTTCCGCAACTGAACTGAGCTACGTCGAAGATGCCTATATATTTTCCCCTGGGTTCTATCCAGTTGATAACCATTTCTGCTGCCACCGACTAGTGGGGCTGGTGGGAGTAGGATCACTTATATGTTGGAATTTTGGATCTTTGCCTGTATTAACATTGTTCTCTCGCGAGATTTCAATTATCCAACATCCTTGAGTGGCCCGGGAACGGGTGGTACAATATCTGGCTAGCGATCATATGGACTCTTTCTTCTTCTTCTTCTTCTTCTTCTCTCTGCTATACCATTAAAAACTTCTGTGCCTGGTAAAATTGGACCTTCATCTGACTTCGATACTTGCAAAGGTTGATGTGAGTCCTGCTCCTCAGTCTCCGAAGTTTGCGTCATTGCAGACTTCGGAGAATCGTCGGTATCGGAGCTTAAAGCTATATAGAATTGAGGGTTTGATGGACCAGTAGTTGATCTGTTGAGAGTGTTGGGGCCCCCGGACACCAACTCATGATGAGGCGGTGGATCGCAGATCATCAGGGATTTCCCTTTTCGTTCATCACTAGAAGAAGTGGTAACAGGAGTTTGACTATCGCCATAACCCTCTATGTCCAAACAGATGCTTCTATAACCAAAAATTAAGAAAAAAAAATCCATTATAATTAAAACGTATTAAGAGATATTTAGTCAAGTAAAAATTGTATGTACCTGATAGAAACAGTCCCCATTTTTGTCTGAAGGTCACTTAGTTGGCCGATATTGCTAAGCTCGCCCAACAGCAACTGAATAAAAGGATAAAAAGGCAAATCAATTTGATTGTATAACACAATCCCATGCCACCGTACACAAGAAATCCAGAAAATAAACTGTTAACTTCACACCTTTTTATGTCACAAAAGGTACTATTATACTTCTATTCTACGTAAGGGTTGAGAGCAAAGGAGATATAATCTATCTCATTTGAGAGGTGGTATCTGATGCATTTCCCTCATCAATTGTATTAAAGGTACATAAATTTCCGGACATAAATTGATTTACCTTTGGACGAAGATTATGATAATCTTCACCATGAGCTACTTCAGCAATCTCCTCCTTTGTATTCACAACACTCTCCTGTTACAATGCCAGAAATTAGTTCATAGAACAATTTTCTTTAGAATTCACATAAATTGTGTTTCCTTTTTAGGAGAGTTATGATAGTCTATAGAGTCACGAGCTGCTAAATTCTGTCCAAACATAGCAAAAACCGACCCACAATTTACAATTGAGAATTTGATATCATTTGGAAATTGCTAAACACTATTACACGACGCTGATATTTACTTATATAGGATCGATTGTCTGCCTTGCCAATTCAAAAGACTAATATATTGGAAGAGTTACCAAAATATCGTTGAAGAGTAGAGGCTTTAAAATCAACAAAGTAAACTAACAGAAATAATAACATCTAATTAAATAACTGATCATGCAGCTGTAAGAAAAAATAGAAACCCTAAACACAAAACTTAAAAGATTCGGTTAAATAGAGTATGTATTTCGTTACAGCACCTCACTGAGTGTATCGTCTTGATCGTTCAAGAAGACAATTTCGTTGGCGTTAAAGCTCTTCGAACCGTCCATCGTAATTCTTTACGTGATACCTATCAAGATTTAGAGAAAGAGTAAGACACTGTGGAAGAAAGCAACTCTAGGAGAAAAAAGAAACTTTGAAAGAGAAAAGAATCTTAAGATTTACCGGTTTCCTGCTTCAAGACTCGTGTGAAGAACAAATGGAGATTGGTTTATTTATAGAAAGGAAACCCTAAAATGCCTCTCAGCTCCCTATCATGTTTATCTTAATTTTAATTGAGTTAATATTGTATTCTCGAGGATAATCATAAAAGTTTAGACGTGAATAATCACGTGCTTCTGAAGTGAATCGACGGTCGAGATGAACTCGGCCGTACTCAAATAAGTGGGAAGCCGAAACGTGTACGAGGTTTACGTCATCTTTTCACTTAATCTATCAGATCTTGAATCGCGATTGTGAGTTCAGGATTTTTTTTGTTACCTAACCGGCAAACACAGAAGGCCGATAGGAAAAGTTGATGGGACTGCTCTGTCGTCATCTCAGAGGTAGCAACAAGGCGTGTCATTCAACTTCTCTAGGCCGTACAATCTTGTTTGGACAATCGAACGGCTGAGATCCATTTTGATAAAGCAATCATTTTAAGTGTTACAGCCAATCTCTCTTTTCGTCAGTGCTGGCCCGTCAGATCCAATTCAGACCCTTATCTTTCACCAAAGAAAAAAGCGATTCATGTCGGTGACTCGGATAGCTCATGCTCATCTGGTAGGCTCCACTCGCGGATCTTTTACAATAACTTACCAACTCTACCGTGGGACATTTCTAAACATCCATTCTGTTTCAACGAATAGTATCAGTTTTTCCAAACAGCTACCGATGGTTCAACGCTGGCTTCATACTGTTTCTGAGAGGGAACTGAAAAACGTGAAGAAAAGAAGATGGAGAATGGTTTCACTTGCATCATAAGTTGTAATATAACTAGGAATCAAGCAAGTGCAAGCTTGAGCAAAGGAACCTCAAACTTCATTTCACAAATCTTATGCTAAAATCCAAAACTCGTTTTTAACCGGATAAAAGCCAACCACATTCTCGTACGTACTAACTTGTCTTAACTTATGGACTCTCTCTCACCACGGTTAGATCAACTATCAATTGTACTTGCATTAATTTATTATTTTTTGTTACCATGTGAAATGAATGTGATATTTTGGACTATCTTCTGTCTACAAACTCTTATAGCCACTCATTCAACGAGCACATTCGTATTAAACATCTTATGACTACAATGTAGAGATGTGGGAAACGGACACTAGCAAAGATTAGGGAGGGCCCGACATAATATTGTAAATAGATTTGCTATATATATATATATATATATATCATAATTTCACTATTTAGAAAGAATGGTAAAAATATATTAAAAAAGTAAAAATTTAGATATTATAATCAATTTCAATAGCTCAATGATAATAACTATATAAGATCTTTTTTTTTTTGTAATTTGTTTTTAACGTTTAACAATTGATGGATCATTTTGGATGTAACTGACGGTTATCGAATGTTAGAGACCAATAATAAAAAATATAATCAAATCATTTTCTATTAAATATATTGATGGGTGTATAAATTAATTTTTAACGTCTGGAATATTTTTCAATATCTAATAGTTACTGTCTTTTAAAAAAAAAAAACATATGACACCACTTCAAAAATTTGCAATGTTTTCCACTAGGTTGTAATGGCCATGCCATTGTCAAGNATATTGTAAATAGATTTGCTATATATATATATATATATATATCATAATTTCACTATTTAGAAAGAATGGTAAAAATATACTAAAATAGTAAAAATTTAGGTGTTATAATCAATTTCAATAGCTCAATGATAATAACTAGTTAAGATTTTTTTTTTTTTTTGTAATTAGTTTTTAACGTTTGATAATCTATAGATCATTTTGGATGTAACTGACGGTTATCAAACGTTAGAGACCAACAATAAAAAAAATAATCAATTTATTTTATATTAAATATATTGATGGGTGTATAATTAATTAATTTTCAACGTCAGGAATATTTTTCAATATCTAATAGTTACTTTAAAAAAAAAAAAAAA
>JANLJB010005544.1:9405-23655 GCA_026212285.1 Bursera cuneata
ACAACGCACCAGTTCTCAAGTTAACTATTTGACGACAAATGTGTGTAAATGCAAAATATTGATGCAAAAAATTAGCACCAATATTGAAATGGGTACACGTGTCTCAAATGTTGGATAGAAGACCGTATTACGCTTCTTGCTTAGGATTGAAACTTGGGGGAATAATGACTGCTACTAAGGTGTTCGGTTGGTTGAGGGAGTGAGAGGGTGGAGTTCCTGGTGATGAGGTCTTTCGATGACTACTACTGTTTAGGCTAGATGACTGGTTTTTAATTGGTGGGGGGATGGCGGTAGGGAGTTTACTTGATGGATTGTTGATAGACAATTGAGTGATGTAATTGACACAGTTGGCCTTAGGCGAAAGTCATCTCTAGGGTTCTAGCTTCAAGGTGGTATCCTTAAATAGGAGAGATGGAAAAGTGGCTCTGAGGATTCTGACACAGACTAAATCTGGTTTGGGTGGTTGAGATTGAGATGGGAGTTTAATATTATAATTTATGATACCTCAAATTTTATGTAGAGCTTTTAGTGTTGATGCAGCCTGATTCTTCCTGCAAAATAATAAAAATATGGTCAAGGTGCCAAGTATTTTACCAGTGATAACCCTATGACGCTCAAGTCAGTTGTGTTTATCTTGTGGTGAAATTGGGTTTGCCTTATACGCACCATTGGTGAGCAATTATGAAGTAGAAATAGTAGAATGATGTAGTAATTTTTTGTGTTGAGAAATATTTACAGTAAATGAAAGGAGTTGTTGAAGTTGGAGGGAAATGATAGCTTTCTTTTTTAGAGAATGTTTGGAAGGGAGTCTTCAGCAAAGGTTTAAGGTAGATGGACTGCATTAACAGCAAAGAAGACAATAGGAATATGTTGGTTGGTTGGAAGCCTCTTAACTTTCAGAGGATTCACAGGTTACAAAGAAAAAGGTTCAAAGTTTTTTAAGAGTTGTCAATTCAATACATGATTTTGACTTGTAGCAGCCTATTTATAACCTCTTTTTGATGATGTGAACCATTTTTTCACATGCTCGCTACATATGGTGGAAGTCAATATCACTCTCGCTCTGTATACCATGTAACCAAAATCGAGTGTTTTTCGAATAGGCATGGAGCTTGAATGCTCACCTTGAATGCTCGCTTCCACTATCATCTTCCTCGATAATCAACCTTCCTCACCTTGAATGCTCACTAAGGGCAGTGCGGACCTTTTCCAGGGATGTTATAAGAAGGCATTTACACAAGTATTTATGAAGAAGTTTAATAGTGTGATGTAGACGCGTGGCTCTACACTTGGCACCACTTTGTTATTTGCTTTCCTTTTATTTGTTATTTGCTTTTCTTTTTGTTTGTCATGGTTTGTCGTTTTTATTGTTTGTTTTCTTTTTATATATATCGCATGCGTTATGTGAGAGAGAAAACTTTTCAGATATAAAGAAATATAATATTCAGCTCAGAGAGCATTTTCTCTGTCCTTTTCTTCTCATTTCTTCTGGAATACAGTAGAACCGACTGGTTTGCTGCTTTTTTATTTTTTCGTTGCGTTAGTTTGGTATCAGAGCACAAAAAGCTTTCTCTTTTTGTTGAAGATGTCTCGGACTGAAGGTGGTGATGGTCATGCTACCGGTGGAGGTCGTGGCATTCCAGAGTTGTAGACCACTGTTTCTAATATTGATCAACGCATGGATGGAATGGTAGCAGATTTGAGGCATACTATGAACATGGTTGAACGAATGGTTGAAAGAGTTGAAAGTGGTTTGCAGCGTGGTGATCGGCGATGTAACCATACTGGTTCTCAAGGTTTTGGTTCTGACTCAGATGATGCTAATCGGCATCCTCGACATGGTAGAACGAAAGAATCTGATACAGATGAGGAAATCCAAAGGTGGGCTATGCATAACTGGCGTTCTCAGAGGCCAACGTGCAATCGACGTGTTCCACCTGAGATGGATCATAAAATTAGTGTTGACATTTCTACTTTTGATGGGCAACTTGATATCGAAGGTTTTCTCGATTGGCTTTATAGTGTCAAGAATTTTTCTAAATATGCGCAAGTACCTAAAGAAAAGCAAGTGAAGTTAGTGGCATATAAACTACGGGGTGGAGCAGTTGCATGGTGGGATCAATTGCAGTCAAATAGGAGGCGAATGGGCAAGCTACCTATTTGTTAATGGACTCGCATGAGGCATCTTCTATAGGAATGATTCTTGCCACCAGATTTTGAATAATTAATCTACAAACAGTATCATAATTGTAAGCAAAAGGGACGTTCAGTCAAAGATTATACAGAAGAGTTTTACCGTTTAAGTGCTCGAGCCAATCTGTCAGAGTTAGAAGATCATTTGGTGGCTAGATATCTTAGTGGATTACAGAAGGCCATTCAAGAAAAGCTGGTTTTAAATACCATTTGAAAATTATCTTGTGCTGTTGAATTAGCAACGAGAGTTGAGGAACAGTTCTCTATCAAGACGTGCAACATTTCATAGGAATATGGTGGACTAAGGACCAGACGGTCAACCTAAAGCTGATATTGTGTCTATCCTTGGCTCAAAACTCCGTGGTTAAACCCAATCCTTAAGCCAGGCCTCTTCCTGGGAAGTGCTATCGTTGTAACCAACCTGGACATAGATCTCATGAATGTCCTCAACGTAGACAGTTCCAAATAGCTGATGGCAATCTTGATCTTGATGAAGAACACTCTGTTTCTGGAGAAGATGTGGAGGTAGAGATTATTGATGGGGATGAAGGAGAACGGTTGACATGCATTTTGGAGAAATTATTATTTTCCCCTAAAGACAATCTTCGCTCACAACGACATGCCATTTTTTGGACTTGCTGCACTATTAAGCAAAAGGTATGTGATATGATTATAGACAGTGGTAGTAGTAAGAATGTGGTTTCACGAGCATTAGTGAAAGCGCTTTAGCTGCCTACTGAGAAACACCCGTAACCTTATAATATAAGTTAGGTTAAGAAGGGTACCACTGTTAAAGTAACTGAGACTTGCAATTTGAGTTTTTCAATTGAAAAATTTTATCAAGATAACATACAATGTGATATTCTGGAAATGGATTCCTGCCATCTTCTTTTGGGTAGGCCTTGGCAATTTGATCGGGGAGTATTATACGATGGCAAAGAGAAAACTTACTCCTTTATGTGGAAAGAAAAAAAAGTTGTTTTGAGGTCTCTATCTTTTCCTTCTCGGTTACCCAATACCTTAAAAGACAACTTGGTATCACTGGTAATTTCTCCTATGCCTGTTTTTCAACAAGCTTTACACTCCAGTCGAACAGTACTAGCCTTATTTATTGTGGAGGAGTCAACTTTTTCTGAAGGATTTCCTGACTTGGTATGCCCATTATTGGAGGAATTTTTAAATTTATCAGAGCTCCTTTCAACTCTCCCACCTATGCGAGAGATTCAACACCAAATTGACTTCATCCCAGGTGCATCTTTACCAAATCTTCCACATTACCGGATGAGTCCGAAGGAAAATGAGATACTCAGGCAACAAGTGGATGATCTTCTCTAACGTCAACTTATTTGAGTCAGCCTTAGTCTTTGTGCTGTACCCGTCTTGCTAGTACCAAAGAAAAATGGTGAGTGGCAGATGTGCGTAGATAGTAGAGCTACCAACAAGATTACGATAAAGTATCGATTTCCTATACCTCATCTTAATAATATGCTGGATAATATGTCTAGCACTTTTGTGTTTTCAGGGCTTGATCTCTGTAGCGGGTATCATCAAATCTGGATATGCCCTGGTGATGAATGGAAAACTGCTTTCAAAACTTCTGATGGGTTGCATGAATGGCAAGTAATGCCTTTTAGGCTTTGCAACGCACTTAGTACCTTTATGAGATTAATGCGTCAGGTACTTCAACCTCTTATTGGAAGGTTTGTAGTTGTGTATTTTGATGATATCCTCATATATAGTCAGTCTAAGGATGACCATCTTGTTCATTTACGCTAAGTCTTGCTAGTCTTGCGAGAGTATACTTTATTTATCAATCTAAAAAAAATGTGAATTTTTAGCAAAAGAGTTATTATTCTTGGGTTTCATAATTGAGTATGAAGGAATTAAAGTGGATGATTGCAAGATTGATGCTATTAAGAATTGGCCAACCCCACAAACTATACATGATGTGAGAAGCTTTCATGGACTGGCAACATTTTACATGCGTTTCATCAAACAATTCAGTAGCATAGCTGCTCCTTTAACCGACTGTCTCAAAAAGGGTAAATTTCTTTGGGGACTAGAACAAGAAGAGAGTTTCCAACAATTGAAAATCAAGCTCTGCACTGCACCTGTATTTAGTCTACCTGATTTTCATAAAGTCTTTGAGTAAAGTCAGATGCATCAAGGCGTGGGGGCTATTTTATTACAAGAAAGTCAACCAATAGAATTTTTTAGTGAGAAACTCAATACAGCAAGACGGCGTTGGTCCACCTATGAGCAAGAGCTTTATGCCATAGTTCGGTGTTTCAAGCATTGGGAGCACTATCTAGTGCAGAATGAATTTATCTTGCACTGTGATCATTATGCCCTGAAGTTTTTGAACTCCCAAAAAAATATCAGCTGAATGCATGCTAGGTGGGTCATGGTTCTCCAAAAATTCACCTTTGTTTTTAAGCAACGTCCAGGCCAGCAGAATCGTGCAACAGATGCTTTGAGTAGGCGGTCTTCTTTACTGATTTCATTACAAGATCAATCTCCAACATTTGTTGAAATACTAGAGTATTAAGTAGACAATCCAGATTTTAATGTTACATGGAGACAATGTTCTTTACATCAACCTGCAGGAGATTTCTTATTATTTTAGGGATTCTTATTCAAAGGAAATCAGCTGTGTATTCCTCAATCGTCTCTTCGTGAACATATTATTCGAGAATTACATAACGGTGGTTTGGCAGCCTATCTTGGTTGTGATAAAACTATCCTTTGGTTGAAGAGCGTTTCTATTGGCCTTATCTTCGTCGTGATGTAACTTGCTTGGTCCAAAGGTGCATTGTTTGTCAGGTTGCTAAAGTTACTAGGCAAAATGTAGGTCTTTATTCTCTTCCTCCAATTCCTGACAATATATGGGAGGATTTGTCCATGGATTTCATTCTTGGATTACCTCGCACACAACGTCATGTTGATTCAGTATTTGTGGTGGTCGATAGGTTTTTTGAAAATGTCACATTTCATCCCTTGTAAACATACAGCTGATGCAACTCATGTTGCACATCCGTTCTTTCGAGAAATTGTTTGTCTTCATGGAGTTCCAACGTCCATTACATCCGACAGAGATGTTAAGTTTGTTAGTCATTTCTTTCATGTTCTCTAGAGAAAATTTGATACTATTCTGCAATTTAGTAGCCCCTACCATCCACGGACTGATGGCCAGACGGAAGTTGTAAATCGGACATTGGGTAATATGATTCGTTGTCTTGTTGGAGATCATCCTAAGCAATGGGATTTGTGTTTACTGCAAGCTGAGTTTGCTTTTAATAGTATGACTAGTAGAGCTACTGGTCGTTCTCCTTTTGTTGTGGTATATACCAAAGTGCCTAATCACACTCTTGATTTACTAGCAATTCCAAAGCCCAAGAGCAAATCTGTAGAAACTCTTGCTGAAAAGATTGTACAGATGCATCAGGAAGTTAAGACACAATTGGAACTGACTGCTACTACTAACAAGAAAGCTGCAGATCTTCACCGCAGGTTGCAGACATTTGAGGGAGGTGAATTAGTTATGGTGCACATTCACAAATACCGTTTATCACACAATTCTATAGGCAAGTTGCAAGCCAAGAAGATGGGCCTTTTCCTTATTTTGAAGAAGCTTGGGAATAATGCCTATGTTGTGGACCTTCCAGATCATTTTCACATTTCTAAAGTCTTTAATGTTGCAGACATTTATAAGTACCACCCACCTGATGCTGTTTCTGTTTCTTAACCATAAAACTCGTGGTCGAGTTCTTTTTTTTAAGATGGAGGGAATTGATGTAGACACGTGGCTCTACACCTGGCACCACTTTGTTATTTGCTTTCCTTTTTTCTGTTATTTGCTTTTCTTTTTGTTTGGCATGGTTTGTCGTTTCTGTTGTTTGTTTTCTTTTTATATATATTGCATGAGTTATGTGAGAGAGAACTTTTCAGATATAAAGAAATATAATATTCAGCTTAGAGAGCATTTTCTCTGTCCTTTTCTTCTCATTTCTTCTGGAATACAGCAGAACCGACTGGTTTGTTGCTTTTTTATTTTTTCGCTACGTCATAGTGGTATAGTAAAAATGGTGGAAAGTGAAGAAGAAAGAGAAAGTTTAAACCCTAAAAGATGACATAGGTTTTTAGGGAATGGTGAGATTCTCCTTTCTAAAAGTTATAATTGGAATTTATAGGGCTTTTGATACATGTCTTAAATCTTGACCCTTCATGAAGTGTGTGGTGATATGATTTTGGGATGTCACATGACATTCTAGAAGAGTTTTGACTATATCACATATATCTTGGGTCTAAAATGTTCAGAAACATTGTCATGTGGTTGCCATATGTCACTTAATCCATAAATCACATCATTGAAATACAAATATATAAGTATTATGGTTTTGGTGAGGGCTAATGAGGTCCAACTTGATAATAAATCTTGATCATTAGGTCTTAACTTAATTATTATGCATAAGGGTGTTAACCTAGCTATTTATCAGTTCAATACTCTTTGTGTCTCTTTTGATTATGTTCCCAAAGGAAGTTGTTTAAGTACGGGTTCCAAGCAACAGTTGATATCGAGCTACATGGGAAAAGGCATTTCCGGTCTTTCAAATGGAGCCCTTGATTTACCATCTACGATAAGAATAATACAAAGACAATGAGAAAGAGTTACATATAAAGAGGTAATACTTCAATGCTAATCGTAGATATATATATATATATATATATATATATATATATATATATATATGTTGAATCTNTAATCTTAGATATATATATATATATATATATATATATATATATATATATATATGTTGAATCTTCATAGTTAGATGCATCTTCATCATTTTTATTTGTTTTGATATGGAACCTAACTCTGAGCATAAGCCAAACTAATAAACTTCCTTTGATTTATGAAACATAGCATATACATATTTAAAGTATTAGTAATGAAGTTCCCCGTCTATATTCTTTGATTTTATAAATTTCTTCATTTAGAAAAATAAAAAATAAAAATAAGAAACCGAATCTAATCGATCGTTAACCAAATCAAACCGAACAATTGATTTGGTTTCTAATGTTAAGTTAAACTAATCGGCGTGTTCAGTCTGAGTTGGTTTTTTTTCAATGTTAAGTTAAACCAATTGGTTTGAAAATTCAATTTGTTTATCCCAAAAAGGAAATCAAGATATAATATTTACTTAATCGTCTTACAAGAACTCAAAAAAATTTAAAACTCACCTAAGCATAATAAGGTGTTATAACAAACTTCAATATAATTTAGTTTAACATTATTTTAAAATAACAATAATATAACTTTCAAAATAAATTTGTTTTATAAAATATTTTAAAAATAATCGTCTTGAGAAGTTACAACTCATATAACAACATTATGAAAAAATTTATGGTAGTTAATAGTTTACGAGTAATATGAGTTTAATTTAGATGTTATAATCAAATTTAAATATAATTATCGAATTTATTTTCAATTCTCTAAATGCATAATAATAGTGGACAGCTCCATATAACATTTTACGCTCAACAAGAAAACAGCTCGCAAGACTTAGTTATGTTTTAAACGAAGTTTTGCTGTGAACTTTTAACTTCTTTTTAACACAATTATCAAAAGAAGTTTTCAGAGCTAACAATCACGCATTTTAATTTGATTTTCCAGGGAAGGAAGAAGATTAAAGAAGATTATTGGAACCTGCGAGAGAAGAACAAGATTAAACACGAAAGAGGGGAGGTAGACAAGGAGGGTGGTATGGACCGGCTCAGCCACTTGCCAGACCCTTTAATACATTACATTCTATCTTTAATAGACACTAAATACGCAGTCCGAACCTGCGCATATTGTCCAAGGAATGGACGCACCATTGGACTCATATTCATAGTCTCAGTTTCAATATCAGAAACTTCAAAAGAGTGAAAGATTTTGTACATTTCGTTGAGCGTGTATTGGGTCGCCGCAAGCCCTCTAAGCTTTGTAAACTCATATTTTATTGCGGAGGAAACAGGATTGAGACTTTGGCGGAGAAAGTTATCAACTATGCTATATCCCACAACATTGAAGAGGTTGATGCTACTTCCTATGTTTGTGAGTTTCCTCCAGGCTTTTTCGAATGTCAAACCCTGATTACTCTCAAACTAGAGAGTTTTGTAGCAACCCCGTTTGGGTTTCTTGCATCGTTGAGGACTTTGCATCTCTCTTATGTCAGCTTAAATTCTAAAGATCATGGTAAAGATCTCTTCGCGGGTTGCTTGAATATGCAGAATTTAGTCATAACAGAATGTCGGATATGCGCGGAGAGCTTTAACATAACTGCGTCGAAGCTTGTTAACTTGACCATATCTTTTCTAAAATATTTGGATCCTGATCCAATCAAGAAGAGGAAGCCTGTGATATCAGCGCCAAGACTTGAATCCTTTTACTTTGACGGGGCTGTATCCACTACAATTGTGCGTGAATGAATGTCAGAGACTTGAGAAGGTGAGCATTCAAATGTTTCCTACAACTAGTTGCCAAAAGGCAAATGATTGGAAGGAAGAGTGCATTGCAGCAGATATGCTAAGAACGGTTGAAGATTTCTCCCATGCAAAATTGCTCTCATTGTCAGTCAATCTTTCCGAGGTAAATCTTGTACTTATTTTTATAAGGTTTTAATTAATCATCTATTCTTGCTTTATATATCTATAGATATATATAAGTGACTTAATTTCCCTTTTAGACTTGTCAGGAGATAATATCCTATCATCATGGACGACGCTGAGGAAGAAACAAAATATATCAAACTCTACAAGGTACTTTATGGTTGATATTTTAAAAAATGGTATAAATGTTTTAATACTTATCATTTGAAGAAATAATTTATCTTAACAAATTATTTTGATTTCTTAAGATGGTAAGTTTCTGTGTATTATATCTTGTTTTCTAACATGTACCCCAATGATGCTGTTGAATTAACCTTGTTTTATCTCTTTGTTTTCCCTTTGCATGAATAGATTCTGTATAACCGATTTCAATGTATCAATGATCTCAAAGTATATAGTTTTAGTTGCAATATTTGTTATTTTATGTTATAGGAGATCGGGAAGGATTGGTTCTTCTGTAGCTATGGCTTGACAGTATGATGGCGGGCAACCCTTCGTTCTGCTGCTTCTGCAACAAGTTTTTGAAGAATATTGTGCATGTTATAATTTGTTTTTGTCAAGCAAACAAAATACAGAGAAATTCATAAGATGTAATTGATTATTTTGAACTCATGGGAATTCATTATTCATGGAAATTTTACGGTATGTTGAATTTATTAATTAATTTTTTCATAACTACCACATCGATCATTCATTAATGAGTTATCTTAATATGCATCATAATTATGTTTTCGTGACAGCTTAACCCAATACCCTTTTGGGATATGTGGATAGCTACTAGAAAATTGGAAGGATTGGAGTTTAAACTTCCCTGATTTAATGTCATTGGCATTATACATATTCCAAGTATTAGTAATGAAAGTTAGCCATTCACATTCCACGATTTTATAAATTTCTTAACTCCCTGTTTTCTAATGACAAGTTATGAATTAGAGCACAAACCGAGTGGAGCAACAGAAGGAATGGTTTTAGAAACTACTTTTACCTCCCATAATATTTGGTAAAAGTGATTTCCTTTTCTCCAAGTTTAAAAAAAAAAAAAAAAAAAAAACCACTTACACAATCTAGTTGCTANTTTCCTTTTCTCCAATTTTAAAAAAAAAAAAAAAAAAAAAACCACTTACACAATCTAGTTGCTATTAATATGTTGACTCGAAATATTCAGGATTTGATTCGGTTTTTTTAACATGTTGAGGATTTAAAAAACTACAATTTTCTGAGCCGGCAGGCGGGCGTTAGAACTAAAGATTCACAAATAGTATGTGTTTTGTCTTCACTTCATTTCAACTACTCCAAAAAGCCCCGACCTTTTCATTTTCTCAACGAAACCAGCAGCGCTGCAAATGTCTTCTCCATGACGGGCGACGTTTAATGTAAACATATTTAGGAGACTCTCTTTCTTTTCCACTCTAAGTACAGTACAACCATCTCCGTCTCTCACTCTAAGTTGCAAATTTCTTCTTCAGTCTTCATCACCATCAAGGTATTATATATATATATATTTCTGTTTTTTCAACATGTAATTTAGGAATTTTTGTTATTTCTTTTATCTTGATGTAATAGGAGCGGTTTGGCTCAAACTTGAACTAAATTGACGGTTCAGTTTTCAATTGAAGAACTTCACTCTCCTCCCTTAAAATTTTAGAAAAATTATTTACCTCAATTTTGACAGCTAAATTAAGGTTTTTGAAAAATACAAATGCACCACTTAGACTATTATAACTGCTATAAATTTACAATAAAGGTTTTAAATTTTCTATAATTACCGTTAAAGTTTTGGTTTATTTGCAGTTTTATTATCCTATGTTTTAAATTAATTTTTTAAAATTCTTAAATATAATTCTAAAAGTAAAATATTCTTTTAATCATCTTACAACAATTTTAAATTTACAACAATTCAAGGTTCTAGAAACAGTAATTTTTAAAAAATTTAGATGTATAGTCAAGTTCATATTTACATATTAAATTTATTTTCAATTCTTTAAGCATAATAGTACTCTCACAATTCCCCATATTGTTCGAGCTTGACGATAATCTAGCATCGGTCCCTATGTTGCTGGAGCTCGACAAGAATCTAGCATCGCACACTATGTAGAACTACTCAGCTCTCGAAAAAACCAACTTAACAACTCTTACATTTAGAATGAACGGTCAAAACAATCCATTATCTTTTACGTTTTCTCATCAAAGTTTTTCTTTGCACTTACACCTGTTTTTATCACAATTATGATGCAAAGTTTTCAGAGCTAACAATGAGGTATTTTGCTTTGCCAGGGAAGGAAAAAACATCTAAAGAATTATTGGAACTGGTGAGAGAAGAATGAGATTAAACGCAAAAGAGAGGCGGTATGAAATGGAGGGTGTGGACAGGCTGAGCAATTTGCCAGAGCCTATTATCCATCACATTCTATCTTTAATGGACACTAAATACGCAGTCCAAACCTGCATATTATCCAAGAAATGGACGCATCATTGGACTCATATACATAGTCTCAGTTTCAATGTCGAAAGCTTTAAAAGAGTGAAGGATTTTGTATATTTCGTTCAGAATGTCTTGAGTTGCCGTAAACCCTCCAAGCTTCATAAACTCTTACTTTGTTGCGGAAGAAGAAGAATTGAGCCTTTGGTGGAAGAAGTTATCAACTATGCTGTATCCCGAAACATTGAAGAGCTTGATGCTGTTGTATTTTTTATTAAATTTCCTCCTTGCTTCTTCGAATGTCAAACCCTGATTACTCTAAAACTAAAGAGGGCTCTAGACCGGTCGTTTAATTTTGTACCTTTGAGGACTATGCAACTCTCTTCTGTGCGCTTTGGTTCTAAAGATCTCTTTACGGCTTGCTTGAATCTGGAGAATTTAGTGATAACTGAATGTTGGACAGGAAAGCAGAGCATTAACATATCTGCTTCAAAGCTTGTTAACTTGACCATATCACATCTACGATATTATGGTCCTGTCCCAAACATGAAGAGGAAGCTTGTGATATCTGCACCGAGACTTGAATCCTTTTACTTGAAGGGGCGGTACTATCCACTAGAATTATCCGTGAATGAATGTCAGAAACTTGAGAAGGTGAGCATTGAAATGTTTCCTTCAAATGGTTGCAAAAAGGCAAATGATTGGAAGCAAGAGTGCATCTCGGATATGTTAAAAATGATTGAAGAATTCTCACATGCAAAATTGCTCTCATTATCAGTGAAACTTTATAATCAGGTAATAAATCGTGTACTTATTTTGATAAAAGTTTTGATTGGTCATGTATGCTTACTATAGATATATAAGTGACTTGATTTCACTTTTAGACTTGTGAAGAGAAATTGATATCCTATCATCATGGACGCTGAGCTGAGGAAGAAACAAAATATATCAAACTCCACAAGGTACTTTACGGTTGATATTGTAATGTATGTATAATTACTGGTAGTATATGTTTCTCAAATTTTGTAATGGACAGTGTTATCTGGAGAATTTCAAAATTCGACATTTCCGGTTGTCTGTGTACGTAGCTATGGGTGGACAGTGTGATGGGAGGTTTTGAGTTCTAGTCTCAACTAAAATAGAATATTTTATTTTGCAAATAGTGTATTCTGCTTTCATTGAGATTCAAACTCAAGACCTCCCAATTACTTAAAAAATGATCTAACTAATTCAGTTAAAAAAAAAAATTGTTATTATTGTGTGTATTTTGGCTTGATATTTTAATTAAAGGACTTAAAGTTATATCATATATGGACCGCATAGTCTTGTGATTCAATCCGTGCGGTCCGAACGAGAAAACCAGTTTTCAATGACTTTTCCTGTGATTTCTGGTTTTTCTAATGACTTTTCTAGTAATTTTCTATTTTTCGATGATTTTTTTTATGTTCTCAGTTTTTTCTGCTTTTCTCAGTTTCCAGCGACCCTTATTGTTGTTGTCAGTATGTTGTTGCCGTGTTGGTTGTGGTTTGTGAGAGAGTGATTTGAAAGTTAAGAGAGAAATAGAAGAAGAAAGAGATTAAGAGCATTTTCATTAGATTGTGTTTTTTGGATAGGTATGTTAGAGAAAATGGCCCAATGGGATATTTTTGCAAAGAGCTCAATAATTTGCCTACTTGCTATATTTTCCCTTATATATTTGGACAAAGCAATGAAGAGTGAACGCTAAAGAATAAAAAAGAAGAAAAAAAAAAATAAAGAAGAAGAAGAAGAGAGATCCAGAGATTGGCAATGGTTTCCATATATTTTATCTTCTTTTCATTCACCTGGCCCCCTAAAACTTGTCAATATATATGTCCAATCCCAACTAATATTGTCACCTAACCTTTTCGATAAATTATCAAATATTTAGTATATAATACTTTTAAAATAAATTATTAGAAATATAATAAATAAAATTATTTTACTTAATATTTTGTGTTATATATTTCTTCTTAACTATAAGTCAAAGTTGCCCCAACTGATACATATCCTTGGCTCCATCCCTGATCAGGGATATAGTTAAACAAATAATAATAATAATGTTACATATGAGAAGATTGTATATAGAAAATTAGAAATTTAAAGTTAAAGAATTGAGATAAATGTCTTTATATCAATTCATTTTTGTCTTAATACTCTAGGATTTGAATCAACAGATTAAAGAATGTGTAATCTTTTTTATCTAATTAAGGATAGATATAATTAAATATTAAATTTTTAATTTGGTGATATGTATGCTAGCTATTACTTTTTTCATGTAAGCATACAGAATAGGTCTTATAGTGTACAAATATTTGTGTAACAAGTGACATATTTAATTTAATACCTAAAAAAGTTGTTGATGTCATTCTGAAAGGTCAAGAGTCCATCATATCATCCATGAATTTCATAATTGATACTTTTGTAGATGTCATTTTGTTGCTTCCTTTAGTAAAGACCACCAAAAAAAAAAAAACTCTCAATTTGCTAAGTTTCTATTGCAAACCAATAAACATCTTTAAATAACATGTCTTAAGCAAATTTATGAAGATATGGGAAAGGCCATCTTTCGAATAAAGTGAGAGATGTGGTAAAGAAACAAACCACGACTACTAAGAGAACCTCCCATACCAAGTTGAGGCCAGGAACTACACCAATGGAGTTGAGCCTCAGCTTGCAACCTTTTATGGACCTCAATAAGAAAGAGACAACTACTTGAGATAAGTAAGAGAAACACCAATGAAGTAAGAACTATGGGAGCCATCGAAAGCTCACCTATCGAGTTTAAGCCTCAACTCAATAGTCTTTGAAGTATTTTCTTATCGAGTTAATGTTCAACTCGGTAGGCCATTTCCTGTCTCACATGATTCTCAATGTAGAATAAATAACCATTTGTGAAATTATGGCAATCAATTAGAGTTAGGAAAGGAATTTTCTTCAGAATCCTTATTATATTCTATTTACCCTTT
>JANLJB010005552.1:0-14065 GCA_026212285.1 Bursera cuneata
TAAACTCATTCCCGTCAATATTCCACTCACGTGGTCCCCAAAATCCATAAAAAGGGCACTAAAGACGAAAAATCTACGAACTTGTGAAAATTACACTTTAGTCCTCTTTTCCCGAAAACTCCCGAAAACTCACAAATGCACATATGCACGGCGTCATCACGCCCGTGTCAGTCCGTGTAGATCACAATCACATCGTATCAAGATTTCTAACTTTGAAATCTTTCACTAACACCCCTGATCACTGTTCCCGGGAATCCGGGTTACTACAGTTGGCTTGGTAAAGGTCCACTAAATGTTGAGATGTTTTACAATTCCTTGTCCAGTGGCCTTTCGTGCCACATCTGAAATATATGTCTTCATCAGCCAATCTTTTTCTTCCATTATTTTGTTAGTCATCTTTATTATTCTGTTCGTCATCCTTTCCGTTTTGATTATTAAAAGAATTATGATCGCCTTTTGAGTGATTCTTTCGTCCTCGTCCCCGTCCTCTTCCACGTCCATGTCCACATCCATGTCCACGTCCTCGGTTATAACCATCATTCTTGTAAGTATTAGCATTTGCTTCTGGAATTGATAATGAACCGGTTGGACGGGATTGGTGATTTTACAGCAATAGTTCATTATTTTTCTCAGCCACTAGAAGAAATGCAATTAATTCTGAGTATTTTTGAAAATAAAGCTCTCGATATATTTGCTGCAGAACGATATTTGAGGAGTGAAAGGTTGACAAAGTTTTATTAATTATATTTTTCTGAGTCACTTCTTGACCGCAATACTTCAGTTGTGAAGTAATCTTAAATAGTGATGAGTTATAATCTGCAACAGTCTTGAAGTCTTAAAATCTGAGGCTGATCCAATCTTGTTGAGCTTGTGGAAGTAAAACATCTATCTGGTGAAAAAAAATATTTCTTTCAAGCTTTTTCACAACATTAGTGGGTCTTCCTCTATAAGATATTCAGACTGTAGATTTTCGGTCAAATGGTGAAGAAGAAAATTTAAAGCCTTTGCTTTGTCTTGCAAAGAAGTCTGGTTTTCTTCTTGAATAGTGCTTTCAAGATTCATTGCACGTAAATGACTTTTTACACTTCTGGCCCATGCTACTTATTTATCTTCCCTTTCATCAAATGCAGCAAACTGGAGACATGTTAGGTTTGTCATTTTGTGAATAGTAGTCTTGACTAGTAGTAAGTGTCGGTATAATAAAAAACACTAAGGAAGTTCCCAGAAAATTGGAGGGGTCACAACGGTCTCTCTTAAGACTCAATTTTCTTAGACTCTTATCGTCTTTGTGACAGAACTTTCCTTGCTATGTATAAAATCATACGTCAACTATTTCTTTCCAAATGTCCTCTGTCTTTCAATAATATTTTCCTACGAAACAGAGCAACAACAAGAACAAATAATAAATTAATTTTATTTTCTGATGTGGAAGATCCAACAAATGTGGCAACCATAGAGTATACTTATAAAACTAGTTGGTTAGTTAATATAACAAATATAATATAAGCTATTCTTGCTGATAACGTGTTGTAAATAGCCTATTAATTTAGCTCAATGAGAGTATATATGTAAAGATATAAAGCTTAAGAGATTATAATAGAATAATATAATTTATGGGTGTAATTACAAATAATTAAAACTTAGAGATTATATGAAAAGCTAAAGATTAGGGATTATATGTAAAAAATTAAAGCTTAAGGATTATGTTACAAATAATAGAAAAAACAAAGGAAATGAGAGAAGGATTTTCTGCTTCTGTTTGGGATGATTTATAATGGTGGAGGAGGCTTCTATTCATAGGTAGCCTCCTTTACTATTTATCTAATAAATTATATAATTGTTCTTTACTATTTATATTATTACTTGTGTAATCGTCCTTAATATTTATGTCATCACTTATGTAATACATATAATAATTAAGGGGTGAGATTCACTATAATTAATTGACGAGATCTATTATAAATAATAATTTTATAACAATTTTTATAATTATTTTATAAAAAATCGTTATCAATTGACACGTGTAACACCTGGTGTTTCCACACCTAGTAGGCCCAGTACTGGCCCGAAATTGGGCGGATAGTCGGGCCCACCAGTACTCACCCTTCATCATTATCAGCCTAAAGAAATCTCGAAACGGAGAGAGAGAACGAGAGGAAGCACTGAGTCTCTATTTGTGTGCGCTGGGACGGGGCGTGGAAGTTTTGATTGATTGAAGAAATGGGAGAATCATCGGCAGAATCAGAGCCGTCATTCTTCAAGAAGCATTGGGAAGGTTACAAGGAGTTTTGGGGGGAGAGGTTCTCGTTTCTTCAAAACTATTCTAGATTCGTCAAGCGAGAGAAGCCTCTTCCCTCTTGGTCCGCCTCTGATGTCGAAGCATTCATTGCTCTTGATCCCGTTCATGGCCCCACTGTAATCACCTTCTTCGTCTCTCCCTCTCTCTATATCTTTCATTCAGAAAAGTGTTCTTTTTTTTTTTTTGAAGAAAATTGTAGCTAGATTTGTGAAGTTGATTTGATATTGTTATCTTTACTTTATATGTTAAGCTTAATATCATTCAACATCAAATTTGTTAGTTGAGATACAAGGAGTGATTGGCAACATGTCTTGGGTTGCTACTGGCTTATTGTTGCGATATCAGCCATTTGAAGGAGTGCTTCTCGTGAAGCTTTGTGGATAGTTTTGTTATTTCTACTGTTCTTGAATGAGGATGAGAGTATGTTATCATCGTAGTTTGTTCATTTGGCTGTCTTGTCCTTTTGGTTGAAGTCATTTTATATTCTTGTGTCTTTTAGTATTTCACTGTTTGATGGATTCTTTTATTTCTTTATTTTTAATTTCTTTTATGCGGGGACAGAAATTGTTGGTATGGTATCTCTTACTTTTGCCTTTGGTTTTAGTTTGTGATAATAGGTTTTGATCTAGTGAGTGGTATAGAAGACTTCTAGAGAATTTTTTATGCACGATTTGCTTGTAAGATGCTCAATGCTAGTTGTGAAATTCAAAATTAAAGAGATTGATTTTGGATTTTAATGAGTCAATGTGTTTTGGACAGCAGATCAGTGTGAACTGGACAAATAGCTAAAAGCTTGCTCTTTGTTGGCTTTTGTGTTCGCATCTTTGTACTAAATGACTGATTTGCATTCATGAATGCTTTTTTTTGGCGCCATTAGCTATGACCATAACTTGGCAATAGGGAGAAAACCAAGCAGGTAATCACAGCCTGAAATTACACTGTTTTCCTCTCAAAATTTAGGATGAGGTAGTTCGTTATTTGGAGTATGAAGGTTATAAGAATATTGGCAGGACGTAATTATTTGGAAAACTGTTGGTTTGCCATCAAGGAAGTTGGTTTAAGTGGAGATCCCGCAACTTTTTTTCTCATTGTTTTTCCTTTCTGTGTGGACTGCTTGTTCACCTCTATGTAAATCCTTTTTACTCATAAAGGATATGTAATTTCTTATAAAAATAAAAGAAAAGCTACTTAGATTAAATTTTCTATTTTTCATATATTTTGTGTAGTCACTCCATCTTTGCATGATGCTGTTTGTTTGAGTTCGACTTTCCAAACTAAATGTATTGTCCCAGTGTGGTACTTTGCGCCTATGACCTTCGAGAGATGACTCCTATCAGACTTTGTTCAAAATGGACTCGTCTCCGTATGCTTTAACCCAAGACCTTATAGGTTCAAGGCGTTCAAGGTGAGTACAATTGAACCATTGTGGTTCAATGGTATTCACCTTGAAGTTCGAGCATGGGGGACTCGTTCGTTATGAACAAAATCTGGTGGGGGTCACCTCTTGAAGCTTACAGGTGCAAAGTGCCACACGGGGGTGGGACCACCTTTTGAAGCTTATAGGTAGAAAGTGCCACACCGGTATAATACATTTCGTCTGGACCTCCATGCGATGCCTTTGCACCTGCAGGTAACCTCCAAATGGTGGCCCATGTTATTACACTTATTTTCTTATTAGGCTCATTCTTTGTAATGTACAGTTGTTTGTGGAATTTAGTTCTGAAAAATCATGGAAAACGTTGCTTGCAATTGAAAAATCTGTCATTTACTTGGTGGTTTTGGTTTTCAACATTGAGGATTTTATATCATTTTCATATTTGATCTCTGTTTTAAAGTCTGTAGGGTTACTGTTGAATAATCGATTTGCAAAGTTTTATTCTGAATTGAAATTGAAATTTATATCTACAGCTTAACTTAGTTGTTTGGGTGTTCTTGGAAATTTTTTTGGCATCTGTTCTCTGGTTTATAAAGGAAAAAGATCGTTTCAAGGCTATTGTAATACTTGGCTCATGGGTATTTTGGTATTGTATAATTATTTAGAACAAAAGGTGAGAAAAGCAAATGATAGACAATAGTAGTATTATACTACCGCGATGTGGTGAATAGAATAATGTATTGAGACATTTCCAAATTGATCACAAGTTAGCTTAGAAACAAATTAAGGGTATGTTTATTTTGACTTATCTGCTGGTCAAAAGATCTTTAATGTAAAGCTCTTTTATTTATTATTATTTTTTTTAATAGTTTCATTTGGTTGTTATTTTCAAAGAGCTTATGAGTAATTAAGAGTCCATTTGTTTGGACTTATTCAAGTAGGGTTTATGGATGTTATTGGAGTAGAACTTGTAAAAAAAAAGTGCATGTTTGGTTGGATAATAAACAATTATTCTTAATATTATTGCCAAAAAAAAAAAAAAAAGAGTTTTGTTAGTAAGGAAGAAGACTTCTAAGATAAAATTATAGTAGTTTTGACATTTCAAAACTTTGAAAAAGCTCAAAAAGAGCTTATTGGGAAAGCCTCAATTTTGAGCTTCTCTCAATGAACATAAAAGAGCTTTATTTAATCAGTCATAAGCTCGTTTTAAATGCAATCAAACGACACAAACAATATTTAAAAGAGCTTTTAGCATTAAAAGAGCTCGTTTGATCCGTAGATAAGCTGAAACAAACATGTTCTAAATAAGCTCTTTTATGTCTATGGAGAGATTCCGATAAGTTTCTTTTAGCTTTTTTAAAGTTATAAAATGTCAAAGATACCTTTATTTTATTGAAAAAGTTTTACCTTAATAAAAGCTCTTTTTGGTAGTTTAAAATTAAATGTTATTTTTATATCTATCCAATTAAACAACCAACGGCAACAACTTTTTAAGAAATGTTTTACTTTACAAGCTCTACTTCAATAATAAGATCTAGTTCTATAAGCTCTACTTGGATAAGTTTAAACAAATGAATCCTAAACATCAAATGAAAAGTGGGAGGGGGAAGGAAATTGTTGAAAAGATTTTTGGTCAAAATTTCAACATAAACAAATGTTTTGAAAAATAGTAGGCAAGTGGAATATCTAGAGAAAGAAAATAAGAGTTTGAGAGAGCAATGGTCTTTGGCTGAGGGGTTTTGGTTTGCCAGTTACAATTAAGAAGGTGCATAAGATGAACCTTCGACAATGTTGTATCTCATAAGGCTTTGGCCCAATTTTGCATACTGTTAAATCTTTAAAGCCTGATGTAATCTTATTACATTCAGTTGCACTAGGTGAGCCATGAGGCAAGCCTTCTTCTTTCTTTCCAACTTTTTGAATTTTTCAGAGTATAAGAATTCTCAATGGAGATGCTTGTAGATGTGGATATGTTATCAGGATTATTGTATGACTTGTCAGTACAAATGCATTTTTAAAATTGTTAAAATGCTCCTCTGACAGCTATCTGTCCTTTGTGTTGACAGTTCTATAGTCTGTAATCATTTGCCGGAGAAAGGTCTGGTGAAATGAAAGCTGGCAGTTTGCTTATTTATTTTCATGTGTAATAGTTTCATACACCTGTTTTTTACTAAGGGATCCTGACTTCCTACAAGGCACTAGCCAGCTGGATATTTGATTGTCTAATTATGCATTCGGGTATAGTTGGAGTATCTTCAGTTTAGAGGCAAGATTCTTAAGAAGTTGCAAACTCTGAAAATAATAAACGCTTAATTATTACCAGAAATTTTGATTGGAATAATCTTGGTGAGTATCTTTCTAGAATTTGTGCAAAAGTAAGAGTTGGAAAACCAATACTTCTGTTTCTGATGAAAACCAATTGCTTATGCTACTGTTGAAACTCGTAGATTTAGTTATTATACTTCTTTCTCTGAGATGATCATAACTATACTGATTGTCATCTTGTTTGCTACATGTAAGAATAGTTTGCAATAAGATTTTCTTGCTCTTTTTCATTGACATGCTTGTAATCAGTGGCTGTTGAGTGCTTGTAATCAGTAGCTGTTGAGCAACCTTGATTTACTCTTGATGATAGTCAAATCTATAAGGATAACTTAGAATTCAGAACTGGGGGGAATTAAAAGGTTTGTATTAGATGGAAGCAACATCATCAAGCAAGCAGGAATTCTCTGCAAACCTCTGTGTAGCTAATATATTCCCATTTTTACCATATTCACCTTGTGTTATTGATTTCTGCCAAATTGCGATGGATTTGCTTTGCTTTTAACCATTTCCCTGTTTCTGTTTTAGCTCTAGTTTTGTTGGCTGTTGAACATAATGTGAATGAGCAGCAGCTAGTTTTAGTAGGAGATCACCTATTTTTCTCATTTGCATTCTGTATGGTACATCTATTGTATCTTTTTGAAGAAAACCCAGCAATCAGAGCACATATTTCCCCACTCTTTTTCAAATAACAATAACGGTTGTAGCTCTGTAACCAAGATGATAACTCTTTGTTAATATTTGCTTTTGTCAAGTGTGCCAGTGGAATTAGATGCATCTAGTTACTAGAATTATTCCTGTTTGAAAAAGCTGATATCAGTGCCTTTTTTTTTTTTTTGGTCAGTTGAAAACTGCTAGGGAAGCTGTGAACTTTGCTATTACTGGGAGTGTCATTGGAGCAGCATCAACCGCTGCTGTTTCGTGGAAATATTCAAGGAGTTTACATGGTAATGTACTGCCCTTTCTTTTTGCTAGCTGTAACACTTGTCATACTGAAAATTCTTATTGCTGAATATCACAATTTAACTATTGGAAAGAATACAGCTGCTACTTCTCCATAAATGGTATCAGATGTTTATAGATTATTTTTATGGATTTCAGCAAAATAAGAATCTCGTCTTGCTTTATTATATTCTGTGTTCTAGGCTTCCCAAGGCCTTCTATAAGGTTAAAATATAACTTCAGCAAAATTTGACACATCTATCAGTTTTGGAACCTTTATTTGGAGTTCACTGGAGAAATGAACCTGAGTAGGTTGTGAAGGAAAGCTACTGTTGACTCTCACACTCTCTCTGAAAAAGAGGCCTACAAAATCCAGTTTTCCTACAAGATCAGTTTTTTGGACTCAACTTCCCCCAATGTAGAAACCAGATTGGTTTAGAGAGATTTTAATTCCATTTCATATTCTCTGTGAATAGTTGCAATTAATCTGCTCTTGATGAACATTTTTTTATGATGGGAGAAATCTGGGGTTTTGACGAATCCATTCCCGACCCTGGTCATGATATGCAATGTCATCAGCGACCCTGGTTTCTGAAAATGTTTTACACAACTTAACGTTTTCCTTGATTAGAGGTGTTGTCTGTAATAGCATTCTGACATTTTTTTTTTAAACCTTCACCGGCTATGTCATAATCTGTACAAATAGTGGGTAGTAAAATAAATGCGAAGACTGGAATCAAGTTTCTTTAGGCTGCTGTTTTTGGGTGCGGACAAAGTGATTTTTTGTTAAGCTTCCACCCCTATTTCATTTTACAGGTACTGGACTGTCCTTAGCAGCAGGAGCTGTTTTTGGTTGGACATTTGGGCAAGAAATTGCCAACCATTGGTATCAACTTTACAGGTTGGACACCTTGGCTGCAGAGACCAAGTTTATGGAGTGGTGGGAAAGCAAGAATAACTGAAGGTCCTACATTTCATCTGCAGTCCAGGGCAGTGCTGAAACTTTGTTTCCCTTTTTGCAATAAGAAATTAAAAGCTTCCATGTTGAAAGTGTAATGTTTAATTCACTTCTGCTTGATAGAAATTTTCGAATTCGGGTTAAGGAGAGCCACCTGCAGCTGTTGTTTGTTCCTTTTTATTCTGTTGAGTAAGTGTTCCTTTACGTTCATAGTGGATGGTGATAAAAAAACAGTAGCATAGGTAACAAATTTATTCTGCCACAAATTAGTTTTGCTTGCAAGCCAGTGCTCGGAAACTGCTGTGATATGAGATATATGATGGGAAAAATCTCTCGTTAAAAAAAAAAAAAAGAAAATTCAATCTTTGGAGTCGTTATGCCATTTGTCTGTCAGGAAATGTAAAAGCAGTTGTGTTCATGCTTGTTCAATATAATCATTAATATATAAAATACTAACGGAAGTCATAGTTAAATATTCGGTGCTATAAGTTCCACATCAATTTTATAAATTTAGCATTCAATCATATGATTAATGATTTTTTTAATTATTAAAAAAATGATTAGTTAGGACTGCGGCAGAGCATTCTCTTGTGGGAAAATAACGTATCTCCTTAGGTTTTACGCAATACCAGGCTCACCCCCAAAATCTCGTAAAAATAAAATTACTCCTTTTACTACTTATTGAAAGGTAATTTCCAAATTAAACTAAGTAAAATTGTATTTCTTTAATTTAAAAATGAGTCTTCACGATGTTTGTATTACTCTTTTACAACCTCGTTTTTTACTGTTCAAGTTGCTCCCATTTCGTTTGCTTTTGCTTTCTAGATAACAGAAATCTAGTGTTTTTGCTTTAGTTATTAAATTTTAAGGGAAAAATTGAGAAATTGTGTTTGATAAAAACTTCAAGATTTCATCTCTATTCTCGTGTAAGAAAAGCTAGAGGAAAATGATAAAATGAGCAAAAAAAGGTATTGCATACCATATAATTAACACGTAAAAACTTAAATATTTTATTGTATGCACATTTTATTGTTCATAGTTTATTCGAAGGCTAAGATGACAACATGCAAGACACCACCCTGTGCTACCCTTCGTTGATTACACCAGCTTCCAACCACTTCCTTAAAACATTTTAATAAAATAATGGAAACAAAATACATTTATGTACCTTTTTTTTTTTACCTTCTCCTGGGACCCAAAACCAACAAAAAATATTTAAGAAAATATTGAAAAAATAAAGAAAGAAAGAAACTTGAATTGTAGTCCCTAGTATGCCTGAGCTGAGATGTAGTCTTCTTATTCCACTACCCTTTACATGCTTTGCAATTGCATCAGACCCTCAGCATGGATTCATCTGCAATCAGTGAAATTTATATCATCGTTAAGTTGTTAAGTATATAACAATTTGATAGCTAACAAGTTGTTACTGGAGCCAACAAGTTACAAAATGACAAATGTAAAATAAAACTTGATAATTATATATTCTACATCGGTAGCAAGAATGATTAAGATGAAAAATCAGATAAGCAGCACCATGCTGCATTGTCTAAAGGATTCAGGCATTCAGTGGTGAGTATGGATTAAATTGAAGAACGATTAGATTCTATACTTTGTTTTGAGTGTGAAATCAATCTTAAAAGGTAACAACTATTATAAACATTGAATTATTAAATCAGTAACTAGAAATATTGATGAGAAATATCAGAATAACATAGGCACAAAATAATCAACATGAATTAGAGAGATTAAACTGAAGGAAAAACATAAGATGTGAAGTTGAGGGTAATAATAAATACCTTTGTAGCTTCAGCCTGTCAGCGAAATGATGGTGTGAGGTCTGTCAATGGCAAGTGGTAAACCGAGAATACTGCCCAAAAGCCCCTAGCATCTGGCATGCTAGTTCCAGCAATTTTCCTGCCCATTTTCACTTTTCTTAGAGAAAATTGAGACAAACAACAGTTTTAATGTCTACCCCAACAAAAGTACTAACAATAACTTTGTGATAGCAACTTCTTTAATATTTATTATGGAGCAAAAGAATATTCCATTCGTTGAACTAGACCAAACGCCTGAATGCAGTTAGGTCGAGGACAGATTTCGTGCAATATATATATATATATAAAATATATTTCCCAGCTCAACATATGATCATCTACCAGTTCATATTTTATATCCCTGCTTCAAACATCTATCAAACAGGTCTCCTAAATTAATAATTGCTTCACTATGGTTTACGATTAAGACAAATCCCACATAGATGAAACTATTTTTTCCTTGTTTATCAATTAATGTTTATCTACTAAAAGTTACTATCAAAAACTCATGACCCCTATTTTTTAGTCTTTATTTGGGTAACCAAATGCAAAGAATTATATGGTGTCTGCTCAAACTTTCAAAGAGCTGAAAGCATCATTGACCTGGAAGTTACTATATATATGGTGATCAGTGAGGATGAATGGCACCATATTTTTTACATAACTTCTTAAACTAGTTTTAAATCAATAGATGAAAACAGTTTAGAAAGTTAAGATTGCATCTAACATATGCATTTCCAAGGTATATTAGTTCTACATGCTATATTTAATTCCAACTATTAAAAGTGCTTTGATCTAATGATTGAAAAATATTATAAATATTGTGGTGCAATGGGTCTTTTTAGACATAAAGCTGGATTTTATTGCTTTCCTCTACAAAAGTCTTATTCCTACATGCAATTAGAAAGTTTCCATAACTACTCATTCATTTAAATCATCCAGAGTTGAATTTTTGTGTAACTTCATTTAGCAGATGGTATCATCTCACCTCCACCTAAACGGGTTCTGCTTGCTAATATCATCAAAATTAGTTCCTTGTTCTTTTTTAATCCTAAGAAAAGATGCAAAACTTCCAACTTTTCTTTAAGAAATGCTATGACATTTTGGAATATATTTTATTTTTGCCTGTTCAACATCTTACTAAGTTCTTTTAAGCTAAACAGAAGGATAAAAATAACAACACTGAGTTAGCAAAACAAAAGTAAGAACACTATAAGATGTCAACGAAATAGTTTGTAAAAACAAATAACTTAACACTTAAATTTAGACATTAAAAAAAAAAGCATATAATTCATATATGTATGTATTCAGTCTTTAGTCAAATTTATACCTATTCTGAGGAAAGAACAAACTGAACCTTAGAGGGAATTAAGAAAACATAACAATGTTTATATTGACATGAGTCATCTAACATATGCCCTTAACTATCCCATTTTGAGATTACGTTCAGCACCTAAACCCTTGCATATGTTGCCTCAATACACATTTCGAACACCGAATTGAAGGATTCCCATATGACTACATCCAACCAAAACCCTCAATTTATTATAAAAAAAGGCAAACCTCACCATATAGGAAAGAAAGAAAAATAAAGTTCGATATCACTCTTTTATAAATCTTGGAACCATTAAACAAAGAAACTTTGAATAACTAAAATACACTTAAGCGCAAATCGACACAATATTTAATTCTAGCCTTCTAGCTTAAATGCAGTCAAATTGCAATTTAGATATGTTATGACTTATGTTAATCATTTTAACTCAATCTATGAAAAACAATCTTTTGAAATATAATTTCATCCAATGAATGAATAAGCCAAAAGCAGAATATAAACAACAAAGCATAGATATTGTACAAGAAGCATAATCCCAACAAAAACAAAACTTAGTCATCAAACTCACCTCTCCTGCTAGGAGGCTTTGCCACAATCTTAGCAGCAACCTTGGTCTCCTTCAAGACCTTGGTTTCCTCCTCAAAAGGAAACAAAACCCCATCAACACCCTGCACTGAAATCCTCCCATCCGTGTAAATATCAGGATCAAACAAGTATGCAGCCCCATCTCCAGTCCCAAACTTTACACTTCCATCAGCTTCCTGAGCCACCACCTTATGAGGAACTCTCAACGTATCATACTTCACCTTCCCGAACCTTCTCACAGCATTATACATGCTCTCTTCAGTCTGATACTCCGGCACCATATGGTAGTACATTATCTGCTCCGGTGCACCAGGCTCACTCAACTGATCCGTGGTCAACTTAGCCATGGCCTCATCATTAGGCGCCAAAATGGTTAACACATACCCTTCAGACACTAGCCTTCCCATTTCAGTAGCCAATGAAGTCAAGTTTACCAAAATATCAGCCAACTCATTGTACCCACCATAGTGTAGTAGAGTTTGAATGAAATCTTTCACCTGGTTCTCTCCATCAAAGTGATGGTGACGCCCTCCAGGACCCGGAGCCGGTGCCGGAGCAAGAGCCGGGCCGGGTGCCATTGCGTCAAATATAGGTAAAACCGGAGGCGACACGGGTTTAACCGGTGGAGCCCCTTTTTTTAACCTGTTTGTTCTTGGGTCAACCTCTGGTGCTCCTTCAGGCTTCACAGCTGTAATAGAACGTAAACTTCTACGGCGGTTGAAGTCATCTATTACAGACTGAGGAACCAACAGTTGTGAAATGCCGTGGATAACTCCGTCGGGTCGGGTCACAGTATCTGGGTGGACAACTTTTGCAAGATCCACCGAAAGGAGTTCATCATCAGCGAGTGTTTTGTACTCATTTGGGCGAGTACGACCACTCGGCCATTCGTTGGATCCAATCTTGCTCGGAATGATATGAAACAGAAGCAGCTTTTGCAGAGACTTGACATTCCCAGGCTCGAGCAGGAAGCGCTTGAACTCAGGGTCAAGATCGCGCTCCAAAGCCTCGTTTCTCGGAGCGAAAATGGTGATGTTATGCTTCCCAACTGCTTCTTCGAGAGTGTGTAAGAGCAGAGCTTTCTCCACTAGCTCGGCCAGCTCGGTGTAATGTGAGTCGAGGAGAGCGACAAGAACAGAGTTGGAATTGATCTGTGGAGAGTTTGGCGATCTGGGTTTGGAATATTCCGTCAATGCAAGGGATATTCCGGTGGAAAGAAGAAAATGTGCGGTGAGAACAAGCTTGAGTGCGGCTCCACTGATGTGAGAATCCATGGCGAGTCACCGCTGCACACGGTTTAGTTCTCAGGTGCTTTTCTTTTTCTCGTCTTGTTCTTGGTGGGCTTTTCGCGAGTGTGTTGTCTTGTCGGATTTTGGAAGTGGGGAGAGATAGAGAGAGGACAGTAACTGGGAGTTGGTAGAAGAACTGTCGGTTCCGGTGATGACTGTGAATTTGTACACGTGGCAATCGTGTAATCGATGTGGTGGTGCGTGAAGAATCTGAGAGTGGGAGAAGCAGACCACCTGAACTAAAAGGTAAAGCCAGTCGAAGTGGGCAAGTGGCTTTACTGCCTCTTTAATTGTAGCCGTTAGGTCTAGTCTCTGGTCTCGAAACTCCGCCGTCTTATTCAATGCTTAATATCACAAACATCCTTGAAGTCTTCAAATTTACAAAAAAATCTGAGTTTTGACATTTTTATTAATACCTTCCCAACCTTCCGGAATACATTAGAAACAACTTCCGACTAATGGAATATTTAGCTTACCTCATGTTGGTACTGGAAAATTGTGCCAATTAAACAAAGGACATGTATATAATAGTTGAGAAGAAATGAAAGAATATTACAGTGAAAATATAAGATTCACCAATCCGAGATCTTAAATTAAATCAATAAAGAAATAATATAAAAAACATACTTGCAGTTATTAAGATCACAGATTATGCGGTTGATCATCTTCCACATTTCAAACCCTGTTGTTATCCTTGATATTCAATTAGTAGTAGGATATGAGTAAATTAGCCAAAGAAAAATTAGGGTTAGGATTTTGAACTGGGGAGCTCAACCTATTTATACTTTCTTGTATTTTATATTATTTTGGCCCATCATAAAAATAAATAAAATATATGGTCTCTACACATTTAAAGCTCATACTGAATAAATATAAATGAGATGTGTTTAAAGTCTAATAATTTATTAATTAATTGATTTTAACCAAAATGGGCTGTACTAATATTACCCAAAAGTTGACAGTGCACAATATATATTGTTATTAATATRTCAGTCCAATTTAAGAAATATAAAATTTCTAACAATCTCCCACTTGGACTATATATGTTATTAAATAACTATTTATTGTAATCTTTACGAGCTCAATCTTAACTGTCTCTTCTGAATATCATCTCAAAAACAAAACAATTTGGTCCATCAATGATCTCA
>JANLJB010005553.1:0-22674 GCA_026212285.1 Bursera cuneata
ATTCTAATCAACACTAAAATTTCTCTTTTGTACTAAATCTCTGCGTCTAATTTCTTTAAAGAATTCACTGCCTCTATCAAAAAGTCAAATCAAGAGTACAGTGTAGAAACTATAATTTTGCTGAATTAAAATAAAATAAAAAAGTATTTTATGGCAAACAGATTATCATTTCCGTAATGTTTTAAATGAAGCATTTGAATTTTGAATGAAAAAATTATGCAAACATAAAAGCTACATATAAGAAAGCAAATAAAGAGAAATAAACAAATTCTGAGTATTCACTTACTCCAGCCGCTTGAACAAAAGTGGTAGTGCACTAACACCAGACCAGAATACCACCACAGGTAAAGAAATGATAGCTTCAATTCTGACATCATCAGATTTATCATGACAAGCCAAATCCAGGATTTCAAAATCACTTTCAGTTGTTAAGCTTTGACCAAGCTTTGAGAAAACTTGAATAGCGCTACATTTCATTTTCCATGGAGGATGAGGATCATTAACCACAACAGGATGAGTCCATGGAAGCTTTAACACCACATTTAGATCGTCGCCTTTATTCTTGAAAAGCTCAATCTCTTTGATTAAGGGGCCTAACAAAGAAGTTATAGTTTACATGAGTGACAGATTACAACAAACTTTTCTTGAGTCAACTCCAAATGAAAGAACTTTATGTTATCTAGAACAATCAAAACTTGAACTTTTCATGGTTACAAATTCTCAAGAAAAAATACTACAAGGAACTTTTAAAGTAAAAACTAGAAGTGTATGGTATTTAATTATGCAACTACAAGTTTTCTTAGGAAAACAATTAGAATTACATTTTTAAAAACATAACTTAAAAAAAAAAAAAAAAAAAAAAAAAAAAAAGANATAACTTAAAAAAAAAAAAAAAAAAAAAAAAAAAGAGGTTTACTGAATCTTTCCATGAAGGGTAGGTCAGTTGCCTTACTTTGCAAAAGCAAGATGCTGTGGATTCCTTCTAGGTAGATAGAAATATCAAATGGAAGTGAAATTCCTTGCTTTGCCTACAGAAAATGTCTTAATTAGTGATAGGTAAAATGAGTAGGATGAGAAATTCATAAGTTCCAACACACCTGCTCAGATATCCAGGGGATCCAACCACACATCTTCCGAAAGATGCAAAGTGAAATATTGGTCTGAGGATATCTAGAGAAGGCGATACAAAGCATACTAAGAGCTGTTAATGCAACATCTGGGCTTAGAGAACCTGGATTGACGGAGGGAGAGTCTAAATTTTCAACAAATGAAAGGAGTGACATGCGCATATGATAAGCATACTCTTCTTCTCTTTCACAATTAAAGATATGAGTAGGCTTATGCTTTGTTGGGACATTATCATGGGAAACCATAGTTTCTTCATATACTTTTTGGCGTTTGATCTTGAAAGTATTTACATCATCGATAAGTCGTTTTTCTCCAACTCTCCAATTTTCTTCAATTGAATTATCACCTAATGTTGATTGATCAAGATTAATGTCATTTGATTTCCTCTCTCCGATATGAACAGGATCAAGAATACAGAGAGCTACTTGAAAGCAATCAATCAATTGAAGGCAAGGTTCTGACAAACAAAATGTATGTACAAGAGATTCAGGCTTCCAAACATAAGGGGGACAAGTTTTAGCAATCCGTTTGTATACACTGCACAATGCAACCTGGAAAACAAATTAATTTATGTATACATATATAAATACAAGCTAGCCAGAATATTAAATGAGTGCCAAAAAAGAATGTCCAAGCTTGCCAAACAAGAAGTAAGATATCCATATTACCTTAAGCTCCTCGCTTTTCGTTCTCCTCATTGATTGAGGAAAAATATTTACTAATGCTGCAGCTGTTAGCTTGACAACATCATCAGGACAACTAGAGTGTAATGCCCCAAGGCAAGCACCCATGGAGGAATCATAAGCCAAATTCCTGGAAAGTAAGCCTAATATTAATGTAGTATAGGAAAGAAAATAAAGAGAACTACTAGCATGACTTCATCAGAGGCTTCCATGATGAGGACATGACACATAATGCCCTTTAAAAATAATAATATGCCATATTGACTAGAATTAGGATATTGATTATGCAATCAGGATGATAAGATCATAGATTTGACCCTGAATAGAGCACTGCATTATTATTAAACCATGATAATAACTCATCCAAAGCTTCTTGCCCCTAGGTGATTTTGCTACTTCACTGTTTAAGCTTACTGTAAGAAATCTATCATCAAATGGAGATAAGTTCTGAACATGTGAAAATATACCTGAATACAAAAAGTCCCTCCTTGTCCTCTCTCAATATTGTGGATATTGACAGGATGAATTTCTCATGAGGAATGATGTCATAACTCATCACCGATCCCATGATTCGGACAAAGTCATAACATGCCTTCCACAAAATCTTAATTGTCAGACAACTGTACCAACAGGATACTACAAACATATAAAATAACTAAAAGATGCAATAATTCATCCTGAAGGGGTATATATTGAACAAATTAAGTAACAACAATCGACTTTCACCACAATGCAACCCACCATATGCAAATCAGCATCTCCATAGCATAAGAGAGAACATGCAGCTGACACAAATGACAAATTGATGAGACCTTCCACATACAGAGTTCCTTCAGTTAAGCATTTGCTAAGAAGCTTAATAATCCCAGTTGCAAAAGGTTGCCACCTCCTTTTACCCAAAACATTTATTAAGATACCGGAGCCATCAATTGGTTTATTGTTATCCGGGAGATCACATAGACAAGTTGAATCACTGGAAACCCCACGAAAAGCCTCGTGAAAACACTTTAAAGTCAACCCAGTGGATTCTGTAATTCTTGATCTATCAGCTTTAAGTGCTGCAATGTACAAAATATCTGTATTAAGATAAAAACACGTTAGCTTTCTCATATGCTTTTACCATGTAAATGATATGTTTCAAGGGACGCAAAAGATACTTCAAAGACATTATGTTAAGGAGGGGTTTTCATTGTTTTGATGAATACGGGGAGTGCACCAGCAATACAAAAAACATAACCAAGACCACATATGAGTGGAACATTATTGCAAGAAGTGATCTTATTATCACATAATCAACTAATCTTCATACTTGGCAGTTAGCTCCTTACCTTCAATGGCCAACATCGCATCAATGAAAAACAAACGATAAGCATCCCGTGCTCCAGTACGAAGCAAGGATAAAAGAGATCCAACAGTCTCAAAAATAACTCCATGTCGCGATCTGAACAACAACACAAATTGGAAATATTAAAGACTAAATACTATAGTTGAGCCTACACCTATAACCTCAAGTTTAACTTAAGCAGTTTCTTAACACAAAATCAGAGCTAAAATAACCTAACCATCACGTAGTCTAATCTTCGCATTATGTCAATTAAAAATAAATTAATTAATTAATTAATAATAAAATGGTTAAATTTGGGAACACATGAGACTATTAACATTAAATTCTGAGTCACAAACAGAACAGAAAAAGAGATTCTTATCTTGACAATTCAATCCAGAACAGAAATGATTGTCATCTTACAACCTTAACTTTTTAAATAAACTGATTTCTTAACATGATATCAAAACCAAGACGACCAATCAATCATGTATTCCAACCCTCTCATCGTGTTAATTAAAAACTATATATATATAATTGGTGTCGATTACAAAAATAAATAAATAATAAAATAGTTAGGTTTGGCCCAAATGTAAGAGCACGTGAGGAGTTTCTTAACAGAAAATAGACATTATTAACATTAAATTTTCACTATGAACAATGTGATTGTGATCCTATATTTACAATCCAGAACAGAAATGATCAGAAACTTCGAAACTAAAGTCCTAATCTCACTCACCGAAATGCAGGTTCAGCAAAGAATGGCAAAATGCGACCAATCACAGGCAAAACGGAAGGTGCTTTCCCGTGGTAGAAAACGCCGGGAAAGTTCCTGGCAGTGTGAGAAATGAGCTTCAATACAGCTGTGACTTCCCTCTCATTGGCTGCAAAAGTTACTTAAACCTCTAACTATTCATAAATAAATAAACAATAGTTGAAAGAGAGAATGAAGGAGTTGAAGTACGAGTACCGGAGGAGGAGGGAACGACGTAGGCGTGGAGGAGATTGGGGAGAACGTCGCGGAATCTGGATTCCAAAGCGTCGTCGTTTTGGTGAGTGTTGGAGGGAGTGGACGAAGAAGCTGCTATTCGTTCTCGAAGCTCGTGCACGAGACTCGAGAGGTTTCTGGCCATGTTCTTTCGTTCAATCTTCCCTCCGCATTTTAAATTTTTATTTGGATTTTATTTTGTTTCGCATTGTCCGCTTCTTTCCTAATTCTTTATAGATGAATATTTCCCAATAAGATCTCCGTGTGAGTGGGGGCGTCGTGTTTGCATGGGTTTATTGGCAAAATATGGAAAACTTGTAATCAGCCGATAATTTTTCAAAACATTTGTTGAAGTAGTTAAATATAATAGACAATTAAAAAATAACCAAAATTAATAGGACTTCTAAAAAATAAGCACAATTCTAAATATTTAGAAATAAAAATTACAAATAAAAATTTACAATTTTCTTTTTCTTATCTCTAACACTCGATAATTTGATACCCTAAATTTTTTGAATCTCCCTCTTAATTTGGGTCTTTTTTTCATAATCTGCTCAATATTGTAATATGTTTGCGTGAAATTATCCTTCCTTTCAACATAGTCGACATCTCAAGCATTTAGGATAAAACTTGAGGTTCAGGTAATAAATAACTTTTTGAAACTTGTTAAAACTCATTATCATCCCAAAATTTGTCTACCTTAACTCGTTTCACTTACATGCTTTTAAAATTTTGTATCTCGAACCCCAAAGGTTGGATTACTGGTAACATTATTAACTAGAGTTCATATCCCTTTGAGCTTTTACCTACTTGGAACTCGGTTAGCCAGAGAAATGGAAATTTTGTATCCCCTACTCTTATTATAGCTTGTATTAGTATAATTTCGTAAAACAGTTCTTTTTTTTAATTATTTCCTCTGGATTTGAATGGTGCATTTGTAATGATTCCAATAGTTGGGGTTTATACTGTTTTTTGTATCAAATTATAGAATAATGAAGAGATGGCAAAGAGTAAAAAGGGGTTTGTGTTTGTGTTATCATTTCTTTTTTTTTTTTTAAATGTGGGTGTCCGGATTAGTTTACGCGCATCTTCGTTTCTCTTAAGATAACTTTCTAACTGTCCTATTTTCCATATATCTACTTAGCTACAACACACCAATACAAAATTTTTCAACATTCGATGAGAAGCTAGCATTAATTTGATGCCATTCATTTTCCTTCCCTTGTTCGATTAAAAGAAATACGAAATGTTCCTCAACAATATCATTTCAATAATCAATCAAAATTATAACAAGATATTAGTCATCTCTCCATCTACATCTTCTTCCGAATATGTAACTCACTGTCAAATAATCTTTGTTTTACATCTATTTTCTTTACTCATATCTGTCAATTTTCCCTGAAATACAATATCATTATTGAATGAGAGGGGAAGGAAAAGAAGGTTTGCTTATAACTTGGGCAATGATCAGCTTTGTCTTTAAATTTCTCACTCAGCTTGAAGTTGATGGAGCGGAACTTGTCCAAGTAGTGGGCATTCGTTCAGAGGTGACCATAGCAGGCATGGCTTTGACATTGATGTCAAGGGGCAGCAACCGGTATTGAATGTCAAGCTCCTTGAACATTTGCACCATGTCTTCTATCAGAAGAGATCTCCTTATCCATCTCTCTGCCATGTTTTGATGGTTCATTTTGTGACTGAGCCACACTGCTATTCTCACCCTGTTCAACTCTTCCGCATCCTTCAATATAATAATAGGAGCTTCACACCAGTGCTCCTTCTTTCCATCCACATAACTGCGATATTCACCATGTTACATAAACAACAAAACTATGAGGAAATAAAACCAATTTAACGGGTTGCTTTAAATTTTAGTAAAATCTTAATTTTTTTTTTTTATTTTGTAGTCAAGACACATTTATAGAAGATTAAGACATACTAATAGAGGTATAACGAGCTAACAAATATCTCTCTCATCAAAACATGACAATCTGACAAACGTAAATCAATAAATCACTAGGCATAGATTTAATAAGTATTTGAATACGTTTAACAACTTATTTAAAATGGTTTTTTTTGTTTATAAGATTAATTTGGTTAGATAATAAAAAAAATATTGAATTTTTTAGAAATCAAAAAATTCCTCTCAATTTGGCCATTACCCAATTAACCCAAACAAACAAGAAATATTAGACTCGAGAATCCTCTACATAACAAGCTATATATATATATATATGAAAGTTACCTCATTATTCTCCGTCTTATCAATGCAATCTTTTCTGCTGGAGTGGAAACGTGGATACAGAACTCAACTGCATCTCCCATGTCTGGACTACGATAGTAGTTGCTGATAGGCGTCTGGGAAAGAGTATTGTTGGGATATATTATTCTCAGGTTGTCATATCTCAAGAAAACGGTAGTCAGAATGTTCATCTCCTCTACCACCATCTGAAACACATTATAATAGCAACATAAATTGATTAACCACATAGAAGTATGAACGATAACTGGAGTTGTCAAATTGGCTTTAACGTCTCTTATAATGAATATGTTATATATGTACCTGAACTCCGTTAATTTCACATCGATCACCCACATCAAACGGGTGAATAATGAACAAGAAGATGAGAGATTCAAATATGGTTTTGCATGTGTTTCCAAAAACGAAAGCCACAAGCACAAGCTGTGAGCTAACGAACAGCAGAAACCTGGAGGTGGCAATTTCAAGTATGACAAGCCACGTAATCAATATAATGACTCCAACAACAAAATTTACTATATGATGAAGCCTGTTCACTGCTGTCTTTGTATCATTCAGCGTCAAGGCAAGAGCTTTCCTCTCTCTGAAAGCATTGACCTGGAAAATTCAAGCTCAAAAATGAAGTTTAACAACAATTAAATATTATTTCAGTTACAATAATAATGTTTAATTTGTTTTAATTAGAAATAATTCTTGGCTATGCAGTGCATACCACCCAGTTCTTGAGGGATGACTTGCTGATTCTTCCGTTTTCAGCTGCACCTTCGAAGAGACTCATTGTCTTCACAGCGTCATCGTCTTGCATAAATCGCATTAAATCCTCCAAGAAGATGTGCCTATGAGATAAAATACCATATTGAAATTAAATTTAACGTGGTTGAGCTAGCTATATATTGACCTGAGACCAAATGACAATGCCTTGACGAATGATGAGTTCATTTATTTATTTATTTATTTTTTATAGTAATATAGAAATCTCTCATCTTTTTCTTGTTCATTGAGTTCTTAAACCGGGAGTTACGTCAACACTCTACAAACTTAATAGCCAAGAAACATACAAGATATATACATATCCCAAGTAGATGATCTCAAGAAGATTAAAACCCTTGACCTCAATATGAATTTAGTCAATAAGGAACAAATTTGCAAGCAGTTGAGGAGTTGAAGTTTCATCCCATCATTTAGAGATGGATAGATGAAGCAAGCAGCAACTTAGAAACAAGAAAAAGTTGAAATTGGATTATAATAGATTAATTACGATAATAATCAAGTTGGTCAAGTGGTTAATTTGATTTTAACAAAATCTTAATTTCTTTCATTGTTTAATCAAGTTAAATTTTAAAAGAGAAAAGTATTCTTCTACGTGGATTGTTATCGAAGGTGTTCGTTATCGATCTAACATCAACTCCATATCTGTTATCGCCCATCAATTAGTCATCTATGACTAGTGGCGCTCGTCATTTGATAGATCAAATAAATTATCAGTATACATCTAACAAATTATATTTATTATTAGAGGTTGAATTTGACTAAACCATTTACTACAACCAAAACAACCTTATGGCTTGGTTTTTCCCTCATATTTCTGATTATAATGTCAATTATTGGAGAGAGACAATGGAACAGAATCATAATATGCAAATGCGATAAGAGATAAAAAGAGACTCACTTTGCTCCAGGCCGAGACACATTGAGGAAAATCTTCCTCGCAGCAGCTTTAGCCTCATATTCACTTCTGATTTCTTTTGCTGAATCGTCCTCATAAGTAGCACTAGAATCCAGAAGCTGCTCATCCAATGTAGACAGTGAACCATGTCGCACAATGTTTATCAACCTCTTCATATTCCAAGCTGAAACGTTCTTGTTGTTGAGCTTGTGCAGATGGTCAATCGAGATCCCACCACTATCTTGCCGATCCTTCCTTGACAAAGCTCCAGAGAGCTGTTTGTCACTTTTCCTGGAACTTCTCCCTATCATTCTCCCACTCCTGCCGCCTTGAAATGCAGCATCTTTTAGGTCAGGAGGCAGCACAGCCCCAGCATTTTCCAACTTATGAACCTCAGCTACAGTGCTCTCCATCTCATCTTCGATCCTTTTCATTTCAATCAATGGTGGACCAGAGAGAGTTGCAATCACATATTGATTGAACAATGACTCCTGAATTCTATCAAAATAGGTGCTAACATGAAATGATGAAGCAAGCACCTTGACCATCAATGTTTTCAGTAGCCATAGCAAAGTACCGATCAACATACAGATCAAGATCTTGGTGATGTACTTGAGAAATTCGCTGTTGGTCTCTCTTTCGACTCTGCGATCAAACAAGAGTCCCCATGCAATCAACACGAGCCCTAGCCACAAACAATTTTGGACAGGTTTTCTTACCCCATAAACAAAGTACAGAAGCCTTTTACGTAGGAGAAAATTTCTCTCAATGAAGAACACTATCAAATGAATCCCCCAACCGGAGAGCAGCCTTCCACAGATCAAAACAAGCACCATCACTTCCCATTTCCAGAGCTCAAGGTGCCACACTCTCTTTTCCTTCAAGAAATGGATTGACAAACTGCAAATCAAAGCTGCAATGATCAAGATCAAACTCAACCATTGAAGCAAAGTGAGTAAACTGAGATGGGAGCTTGTGAACTCCTCAGGCAAGTCCTCGCCCCATAAAGGGTCGTCGTCATCATCACCACTACTACCACCACCACCACCCATGCCCTTCCCTAACATCCCGGATTTCATTTGACCCGATTTCGGAATCATCCCGGATCTCAGCTCAATCATCTCCTCCGGTGGCGGATCCTGAAGCCTCGATCTCGTCTTCGTCTTCATTAACAAGCTTGGTTTTTTCTGAAACGATATATTTCTGTTAAACGATGCATTGGCTGTGCATCTCAAGACCTCCTTTCTGTTACGAAGATCCTGAGCATAACTTTGTTCCTTTTGTGCATCCATCATTGAATTGGTATTGCTTGTTTCTCCTCCTCCTCCTTCAGGCGAGTCCTTGTAACGTCTCCTCATTGAATCCTTCGCAGCCTCCACTGGGCTCGGACCAAACGAGACACGAATCTCTCTAGAATGATCGGCACTATTCAACTGAGACGAGTTTTGATATTGTTTAAGCTCCTCCATATCCATGTCCATGTCAAGTGCAATCTCGCCATTAGTTTTCTGTTTATTCAAGAACTGGCCAATCAGCCTCGACGGATCCTCCCCACGTTGCATGTAGTTATGAACAGTTTCGTTTTTCTGGGTCTTCATGTTGCTACTCTCTTGATCTTCTCCATCCTGCCAAAACTCATAGCTCGATTCCCTCGCAAGAGGAGATACCATAGCTGAAGAATCGTTATCTTTGATATAATTAGGGCTTGAATCAGCTGCTCCATCCTTTTTAACGTTGACTCCTCGATGACCATCTGAGAGCTCGTGATCCTGAAGGATAGGGAATTCTTCATGGCTAGAAGCATCGCTACTTCTTCCTCCAACAGAGATGGTACGCATGTGCTTGTAGCTAGAGCCGCGCGGGGACTTGAATGATTTCTTAATGGAGAATTCCATTATTATGTTACACTCCCTTTATAGGAATGCATTGATGATTAATTGTTAATGGAAAGTGGGAGAATGGTGTTTGGGATGGAAGAAAATAATAGCATGGAATTAAATTTCGTTATGGGGATTTTCTTGGGAAGAGAGTTTGCATTTTTTTTGGTTGATATGTGTACTAAACTAGAGTGCATTTAGGGCTACAAAGACGAGAGAGATACGGAGAAGTGCATGGTTAGGTTTAGAAAACTTTACTAAATTTATAACCCAACTATACGTGTTTAATTACAGCAACGCCACTCGTTTTGGACATGCTTAATTGTTAAATTCATTATAAGAAACTTAAAAATTATTTATAAGATAATATTAGTTTGTTTTTTTTTTCTTTTCTTTTTTTTAACTAAAATTGAATCTATAACATTTCTGTTTCACTTGACATTAACTCTTTCAATGATTTGGTATTAAAATGCTCTGTTAGTTGCTGTTTGCAAGGAAAACTTTTGAGTAGTGCCGGGCCGATGTGGGAAACAGTTGATACAACTTTCAGTGATTTATCTATGGTTTACTTTGAAAATTTTAAGTTACAACTCTACACCGGTGTTGTTAACGAACAAGGGTATAATTAGATTTTGGCACCACGCACATTAGCGTTAGGTTGGTTAGCAAGAATTTTCACGTTGAAACACAGGCTTACCAGAAGTAGGATAAAAAGTGAATCACAAGCTTCTTGTTATCGTATAAAAGTCGACGATCACAAGCTTCTTGTTATCGTATAAAAGTGTTTCACCAATTGCAGAGGAGAGAAACCAAAATCCACTAAACAAAACAAGTTCTTTGCATTAAGATTTTTGCTTTAAAATTGAGAAATTTCGCAGTGATGTTTTTCAATGGTAAATTGAACCTCATTTCCCGTTTCTAGTTACGAAATACTTTGGCCCCTAAAGAAAGTTGTGGATATGCACCATGTGCACAACCCACCCCCATAAAGTAAAAATTTCTTTCATTTATTTAATTGACACATGAAATGAGTTGACATTTATACATTCACTCTTTCAATCACTTTATGATACATCACTTTGTACAAAAGAGATTGTAAAAATAGTACTACTCATACAATAATGTACACTGCTAGCTGATTAGCAAAAGGAATATTGTCGTAATTTATAAAGAAATTGTATCTATTAATTGTAATTTGAAGGCCGCATGTGATATAGCTAAGTTATATAGCTCATCCATGTCACTGTCCCTCACTACAACCTGACGCTTTAATGTGACAATGAAGAAAAGAAAAATGTGGGTTAAAAAAGAAGCAAAAATGAAAACTCTCGATCATTTGGACAAAAGACTGTACAGTGCTAAGGAAAAAACAAGCTGGTGAATGGCCTACGCGATTAAAGCTTTATGTCCAAGTCATAAACATCACTATATCTTCAAGTCTGTTTCAGTGGTGGCCTCGACGGAGGACAGAGAGGAATCCCCCGGACGATTTCTCTTTGCGGCGATCTTCGCCTTCTTCTCCAACCTATTTCACATACTTCACCAATGAGAAATAACAACAAAGAATAAAGTTTGATTAATATACCATGAAATGTTTTTTAGTTATAGTATTTTCTAAATTTGCTCCAATATTACATAATAAGACAAAAGGAACAGTGTCATGTTGAATTTAAAAGAAGATACCTCCTTGGCAACTTGCCGCAGAATCTCAATAATTTCTGAAAAATCAGGCCTTAGTGCTGGATCTTGCTGCCAGCATTTTTCGAGCAGCTCAGTTAGCTTCGGATGAGTGTTTTTTGGGATTGTAGGCCGTAGACCCTGACAAATAAGTTAATGCAAATATAATATGACTTATTCTCACATGATCATCATATGATCCTAGCCAGATATTCTTTATTTCATTCTACGGTGGGGTGAAGAATGAAGCAGTCGTAATTCTCAACCATCAATGAAAATAGTTGGATAATATTCCCAACTAAATTCCCAACTAAACATGAGCATTTTAAAAGGTCCAAACTTAAACAAATACTTTAAGGAATAAACAATATACCTTCTGGACCACTCCGACAGCTGCCTGTAATGGAGTCAAGTATTCATATGGAAGCTGAGAATCAACAATGAAATCATGTAAACTGAGGGAGGAAACATAGACATGCACCATATATAGATAGAAAGAAGAAGAACTGGACAATACCTTTCCGGTTAGCAACTCCCACAATACAACTCCGAAACTAAAAACATCAGCCTTGTGATCATATGGTTTGTGTTCTATAACCTTCAATGCAAAGGGGACAGTTACAAGGAAATGGTGAGACAAATAAGCAATTAGACAATATAAATGAATTGCAAAAGCAACAAAGTTATGGAAAATTGGTGAGGCTAAAACACGGATGTCACTTGCATCACAAACTTTTTAAAAGTTTTCTTCTTTATGATGGCAAAAGGAAAAAGGAAAATTAAAAAATAAATATGAGGCCAATAAACCATTTCTTGGATCTCCCACAGAAAGCTAGTGTCAGTATACTTCAAATTAAATGCATGAAGATATGAACAAGAAACATATAATTATATATGGAACAAATCAAACAACTTAATACATTAAGGCCTCACCTCAGGAGCCATCCAACGGTATGTCCCAGTTTCTGCAGTCATAACTCCAGATTGAGCTTTTACTCTAGCAACCCCAAAATCAGCTACCTTAACCACCTATAATGCAATCATATGATGGAATCTTACGAAGATAACAAAGAAAGAACATGAGTGGATGACAGTATTTAAAAATAAATATAAATGGATTTGGCACGATTTAACAGAAAAATAAGGTAGGAACAGATCATAAGAGAAGACATCCAACAACTGTGAAATCTGACACATACAATGAAATTAACTATACAATACATAAGCCACTTTATGATTTTACTTTACAGACCTCCCTCAATACATATTTCCAGCAACATTTGCAGCATTTCTAAAACAAAATATATGTAAATAATTAATAAAAGTTAATACTTTTTTCTTTTTGACAAATGAGATGACACGGTGAAAGGCAGATAAGAGTTTTACTTCATTTTCATCCATCAGAAGATTGGCAGCCTTCAAATCCCTGTGGATTATATTGTTTTGGTGCAAGTAGTTCATTCCTTTGGAAACATCTATCGCTACTTTAATTAAGGATGGAAGCTTGAAAACACCCTTCTGCTTGTGCAGGTAGTCATACACACTTCCACCAGACATAAATTCTATTCCAAAAAGAATTAAAAAGAGAGCAGAAGAAAAATAAGAGGAAGATAACAAAATACTAAAATGGAATAGTCAAAACTCAAAAACTAAATGAGCTTTACCTGTTACAATGCACAAGCTCGGAGGCTTGGTACATGCACCTATGAATTGAACAACATTCTTATGTCGAACCTTCCTACAAGTTCCAAAAGGAGTACAAAAAAGTTAAAGCTACAGCATTCCTACAAAAATTATAACAATTTATCCAGATAAGCAAGGAAGTGATCAAGGTTACTAAAAAGTTGGTTAATCTATTGTTAGACATGTATAATTTTATATCAGATCAAATATACCGAGCTGCTCACAAGTTGAAGACTAAAAATGAGATTGCCAAGGGGTAAAATAGAAGACATAAAGACAAAAGCATTCTTGTCTGAACTAAATAGAAGACATAAAGATAAAAGCATTCTTGTCTGCAATAATAGTCAGATAAATTTTAAACATCATTGATATGACAAAAATTCCAACCTCCTTACATCTTTGTTCTTTATACTGGACAGAATAGAAAGAGAGGTTGATATAATAAGAAAATAGCAAGCAGTTATTTTTTTCTTAACTAAAATCTCTCAAGCATCCAATGAAACCTTGAGGCATGGAGAAAAGTGAACCAACGAGTAATGGGTCAACCTACCTAACTCAACCAACAAAAAGACTACCTATGTCTAAACATCCATTCATGGAACTTGGACTTTATTCAGTGGTCTGGCAGAGCACGTGTATAAACAAACTTTAATTCATTAGAGATACTGCACATTAGTGAAGCGTTTAAATTAATATATTCCGCTTCAGTTCAGCAACACAATAATATCACGAATCAGATATAGCAGTTTCTTTGGCTGTTCACGTTCCAATGTTATTGTAAATCAACAATGATATCCAAGATGAAACTACTTTATAAACTTCCTGGAAACTACTCAATATATTTTAAGTCCAAGAGAATTTTGCAGCATATCTAGATAGATAATAATCTGCAGCAATGTATATGACAAACCTCATGATAAAGACTTCCTGAGCAAACTCTTTCTGCAAATCTGAATTGATACGCTCAGGCTTAAGGACTTTAATAGCCACTTCCTGACTACAGTATGTACCTTTGTACCTATATCAATTACAGTGGTTTAGTTTAATGAGCATGGTAACATAATTTGTACGTGTGACAGAAGCAACAAACTTACAAATCCCCATATGACCCAGATGCAACTTTGTTTCCAAACTGCAGATGTTTAGGATCAATTTCCCAAACATCAGTTCCATCATTAGGTATTTCCACATGTTCAGAATCACATTTCATCGCTGTCTCCTCAGGCTCACTACAGGGAGATGATGAGCGATAACTGGACCAACCCTGATTCTGCATGGCAACCAATAGAAAGCAAATTTAAAATACATTGATTATTACACAGCAATAAGACATGGGATAGAGAACAACTTAAAATATCTTAAAGGACAACAAAACATTGGTCTCAATTAACATGTTGGCTAGATTATTACATGAACTAGAAACTGTTTGCTGTCACTATCCTACTCTAAAGTCAAAGTTGACTAACCCACTTCCTTACCACCAAAAATTGTGTCCATAAAATCTGTTAGTATTTCTTACACTGAACACTAAAATTCTTCTAGATACCAAAAGTTAAATTCTAGACTTTCCTAATAGCATGCCAAATTTCACATTAAGGTATATTATCAAAAACTTTCAATTTCCCCAAAGTAAAAACCCAGGAAACATAAACCTTGTTATAAATTACTATGCAGATTAGAATGCAAACATATGACTGAAAGTTGAAAACCTAACTCAAGAAAGCCTGAATTTCATCTAGTTGGGATTCGTTATATTTTTTCCTCCATGTCACAGTACTGCTAAAAAGTTGCCTAAGTAACTCCAATACTTTCTTCATTTTATTGGTTGTCCAAAGAGGGAACTCAGTTTTATTCCTCTTAGGCTTCATAAGGTGTATCTTTAATAGTTTTTATGCTGGCCATCGACCTACCACAGCACTCCTCGTTATCTGTGAATAACTAAACAATATATATTCTTGCGGACACAGAAACTCATGTGGGGCATTATAATGCTGGAAAACATTTGTACCAATGAACATTCAGGCCACTGAATCTCCCTAGTTCCATTTCACAGGATGACTTGTCCTATAACCAAAATATTAAGTGATCACTACACAACCAAAGATACTTTAATCTTTAAGTACAATATTCAACTTATAACATGCAGTAAAGATTCATATTAATAAAATGGCTCTCCAAAAAGACAACAAGCCTACTACCAGTCCAGTAGGAAAACATGGCAAAAAGTATATGCGACTTCAATAGGAAAAACACCAGAAAATGGTAAAGCTAACAGACAAATTCCCTCAAAGTATTGGCTGGAATAAGAACCCCAGGCCTAAATAAAAAATTTTAGTAGATAATAAGCCACCTGACATTCTGGGGTTTCACAAGCAGTTCCAACAGATGCAAAAGTGTATTGATTTATGAACAATGATTTACCTCAATCTTTAGAACTTCCTTTTCCAGTGCAAGTCTAAGCCGCTGTGTCTCCTGCCAAAATGTCCAACAGCAAGTCTGTCAAGCAGGTTCTAGTAAACAAGCTTATTTCTTGGATCAAAAACGCTTTGGAGTTAGGCTGTTATGTCTAAGGAATGAGCATTACTTAGAGAATACCTAGACTGTATAGGAACTTTCGATATAACTCCACATTTTATAAACCAGAATTCAAATTTCTGGAAAAGGTTAAAACATGTGCCATGATTTATGACCAGTCAGAAGAACTTTCCCCTAATGTTGAGGATTATGGCATAGTTGTGTCTAGTTGAAATAAGAGTTCTTCCTCTGATATATTAACTAGATCTTTTCCTTTAAAATAACCATCTATAATGCATACAATTTATTGAAATGTAAAAATACCTCATATGGCCAACCATCAACCACAAAAACATCTAACGAGTAACCATCAACCGTGGAGAAAGCATGGGCTTCTTGGATATTCAGCCCAATATCAGCAAGCAAGGAAGTCAACTAAAAATTTTGCACAAAGCAATGACAATAGGGAGTGAGAACCATTATCACATAGTAATTTACTCATCATAAATGGATAATATTTTTAACACCATTCATGCATAAGATAGAAGGTTCAATGTTAAGTAATCCATATTTATTTTGACATAAGAACTAATTTATTCCCAAACCTAATAACTCGAAAGATGTTCGCTTCCCGTCAATCTCACAAATGAGCACACCCATAGGCATGCATCCATGTGCATGCACACACAAAAAGAATAAACATATTTTAGCATGTTGGATCATTCTGAACACTAACCTGAGCATTACATACGGCAGTTTTATGAGCAGTAAAGTTCATAAGGAAACTCGCATGGGTATGCAATCATAATTTTATGTACAAAAAACAACACTCTTAACTAATTTGTTTACTTTCACAAGAAAAACTATCATATACCTGACTGAGAAGTTTTGGCTTGTCATCTGCTGAAAAAGTAATTTCATGCATGGGCCTGCATCAATGCCAATTACACAGAATGAGAATTTCAGTATCCAAATCCATTACATATGGGGATAATTCAGTTGAATAAACAATAGCAGAAGTAATTGCATTCAGATAAACAGCCAAATAAAAATCATGTACATAATTATAAAAAGTCAAATAATATTACATACAAAATGAAAACTGAATATTAATATCATCGATGATAAGATAGCAGTGGATTTCTGGATGAGCTGCATCACTTACAAAGAAATAAGAAGTAAAATGATTGCTTTTTACTGCCCTCGAACATATAAAATTTCAATGCCCTAACTACAATTTTGATCTGTCAACTACTCACAATGATGATTTTGCAACTATATGCAAGATTACATTTTCAAACAAAAGGTGAGTGAACTAATTGGTAACCACGAACACGAACTAACAGAAAACAAGTTGATCGATGTCAAGGAGATAATAATGGCCCAGAGAAGGCTACTGACTCAAGAACCAGGTAATAGGCAAATACACCCTATCTTAACCAGACATTTTCAGAAAGACATATTCAAACGAAAGGATCTACCGAGAAAATTGTGCATTGGCATGCACAGAACTATCTCCATCTATATCTTCAGATTTACTTGCTTCAATCGCCAGGGCTTCAAGATTAGGTGATGAGCCAAAAGCAGGTGGGGGATGTATGCTGGAAGTTGAAAAACGACCAGCATTGTTAATTACAATCATCAGGGCAGAAAATAAAAAACACTGCTGAAGCAAGCAATTCGTTAGATTCTAAATCCAAACCTCGGTCTTGAAGAACTCTGGACCACTGTTTTACCCGGAGAGTTTGGAACATTAGAATCAGCTGGATTCCGATCATACATAGGAGGAACCTGCATAAAAGACGAACAACCAAATTACATTCCTACATTCAGTGACACCTTTAACTCGAACTCAGAACTTAATAAGCACCAGAAATCCTCCATATGCAGTCACTCAAAAGGGTCACCAACAACTTTAGAAATGTAACAATGTAGTTGGATCCATGCAAATCAAACCAACATCCAAGTTTAGTACAAAGAAACATGATGGGATTGGTCATATGCAGCAAACAGTTTAAAATTCAAACAACATAGTAGTTTCATGTCCAGTTAGTCAGTTACTCCACGTAGTAATTCAATGAAATTAATGTGATCTGGTAGTTCTTGGATGACTAGCAAAAGGTATGGCATACCAAAATCAAGAGATGACAACATCACATCACATCAGTTTTGACAATACAATACCTATCAATGAATCTTGTGGACTCCAATGCAAGTGATCGATTTCAACAAAATAAAATAAAAAAAAAAACAATAACAACAAATCAACAGACCTGCACAAGACGGACTTCAATTGCAGGTCTGTTATTCGGATCATGAGCCAACTGCAGTAATCTCTTGTGCATAAGTACATCTTCAGCCCTCTCCACATTCACATCCAATGCATATCTGAAAAAAAGAAAATCCAAGTGCTTAACCAAAATCATTTAATATCCAAAGCGTTAAAAATAATAATAATTAAGCAAAGCATATACAATTACAAAACAACTTAAACTCTCTAATATTTCCCAAAAAAAAAAAAAGGTATGAACCAGAGGGAGGAGAGGGAGAGAGAGACGTCGATCCTTCTCGTGAACACACGTATATTTATACGTACTTTTGTAAGTGTACGTGTACGGAGTGGAGAAGGTAAAGGTGAAGGTAAAGTTACCGAGTAGGGAGTCGATTGAAGTGAGTCCAGAGTTCATCGTCGAAGCGAGGCTGATTGGCTTCTTGGTTGTCAGATTCCTTGAGTCGACGAAGTACCTCATTGTACACCTCTAGTTTCTGCCGCTGTTGCCGGCTATGCGCCGGGGACGCCGACGACGACGACATGTCGCTGGCTCTGCTGCCGCAGCTCTCGTTGTTATCCTCCATCACCATTGACTCGATAGCAACAACAACGGCAAGGAAAATGAGAGGATTTGCTCAAAACAAATAAAATAAAATTAATTTTTTTGAAAACAGATTTAGAAGTTGTGATCTCTTTTATGGCTGCTTCGGTTAGTGGTTACGTGAACTGGAGTTCGTTTATAGAGAAAGGCGGATTAGAAAGAGGCTCTGAATTTGCATTTATGGAAATAAATAAATAAAGAAGAGAGAGAGAAATTTCAGTGCTACTGCTATATTTCGCCTTCTTCGTAATCGTGAGCATTTTCGTTTCGCGGAATGTTTATGAGTTTAACGGCGTCATGCGCACCACTGAAAACATGCCGTTTTTTGGCTTTCATTAAGATAATCTCTCCAGTAAATTTACTGTGTGGTACGGCACAATCATCCTCCCATGGACCTTCACAATTTCTTTTTAAATACATTTAATTTTATTTTTCGTTTTTTTTTTCTTGTGTTTGTTTTGTCTTGTTATTTAGACTGAAAACGAATTTCAAAAAATCACTTATTTCCTCCTTGATATTTTAAAAATTGTCAAAAATGCCTCTATTAAAAGGTTTTATGCTAATAAAAATGATAAATTTGTAAATTAATAACTTGAAATCCCTATGGGAATACTTAATAGGGTTTATTTTGATTTTTAATATATACAATTCTTTTTATTATTATTTAACCAAGTTCAACCCTAAATGACATAAATACCTTATCACATTAGATGAAATATGTTTTTAATAAGTTGATTGACCTTTATAATATCGTGTCTATTAACTCGTAATGACTGACAAGTGAATAATCTATTAACTAGATATCTATCATTCTATTAATTAAAAAAATTTAAAGTTTAGAGAACCCTCTAAAATTTTTCTTTAAACTTGGTTATATACCTAATTATATTATAAAATTTATTTTTAATATTTAAGAATACTCTTAAAATGAAAAATAATAACTTATTTACATCATAAGAAGGTATCTCCAACTCCGTAGAAAAGTAAGTTGGTGAAGGCACATGAAGGATGATGGGGCAGCAAGGCATATTATAAAAGATTAGTATTGATTAATGATGATCATAACCGTAAACATTATTTAGATTATCCCTGCGAATCAGTGATGGCCAAGCACACAAAACACCACACTACCTTACCCCCATCTCTGCCCAACCAGGGTTCAAACTCCACTAACACTCTCACCTTACCAAGACAAGTAGGACCAAGTGGCATATTCGGGGCGCCCACTGCTTTTGGATAAGCTCAAATTGAAAAGACAATTTTACCCCTCATTCAGTGTGTAGTGTAGCTCCCCTAATTGCCAGTATAAAATTGGATTAATCTTAAATATGTTTTATAATTAGCAATGGGCTTAGGTCAAACAAAGAGAAGTAGTCAATGATAGCCATAATTCTAATTTGGGTAAATAGAAATGCTTCTATATTCTAATATCTCTTTTAGGGTTTGAAAAAGACTATTTGACGCTTTTTTTAATTAGTGTTTTAAGATATTTTTAAGACCAAAATCTATACATATAATCAATTCTATATAATTTATCGTGATTTGACATTATTTGATTGGTAAAAATCGTAATAGATGAACGGAAGAAAACTCTCGTATCCAATTGTACTTTCTAACTTTCGCTCTCTAATGTTCAACAGCTATAACACTCTTTTTAGGTTATCGAGCTTTCAATCTTAAGTCTTCGACAACAATAAAAACATGTTGATTTGTTGTCATTAACATCTAAAGAAATGAAAGGATATTTGAAAAGAAAAGAGTTGGTTAACACGAGTGACGAATCCACGAGAAAAGCGTGAAAGTAAGAAAGGGGCAAAACGCTGAAATTGATTGATAGCGGGTTGTGTTGAGGGCTATTCAGGGGAGGTCATCAAAGATTTTAAATTATAATTGATGCTAGCTTGTAAGGTCGAGAATGAGTAAGAGCGATAAGACCGTGATACTTCAATGATGTATAATTTTCTTTTGTTTTTAGTTTTGTGTTTTCACATCATAATGGGAAAAATGTGACATCTGAATTTCCATAATGTTTGGGTTTCCCCATTCACCATTCTTCACCCTGGTTGAGAAAATCTGCTTTGTCATGAGCCAGAGTCACGGTCATTCACTGGTTGCATTATACGTCACCTTGCCACTTGGCTCAACCTTCTCCAAATTCTCACCCCTCCTTTAATGTTGCTTGGACTACTTTCTCAAACTTTGGAAATGTATGTACTCTTTTTGTTCATAAAGGAATCCGACGTTCATTTGTATTATTAGGGGATTCTTCGGAAAAATAATCAAATTCTAAATTTATTTTTAAAGCTTAAAAGTATTAAGTTGGAGGACAAAGTATTTAATTGTTAAATTGGTTTGTTTGATATCAACAATATTAGATAGTTATCAAACAATACTAGACAAAGTCTAGCAAAGTATTTGAGTTGTTGAACATTGTTAATTGCATATTGGGTCTTGTGTAGAGCTATCGAATAATACATATAAACATAAATTACATATAATTACATCAACACGCTTAAAACTAATTACATATAATTTCAGTATAATGATTAAAGTGCTAGTTTTAAAAAATTTTATATATCAATTAGTTATCTCAAATCTTAAGAGTGTCGGTGTGATTTTCTTTTTCAACATTATCATAGTTTTCAAACACATGATACAAAAATTATAATAAGGTGCAAGTGGATTAAGAATATGCCCCGGATAATCACAATCTAAACATGCAAAAATGATGGATTAATAAACTAATCCCTACAGAAAATTAATTTTTGGTACACGATGGCTAGATATGATAACATCATGTCGGCATCGTTAACGGCGTAACGGCTTCCATATTCCACATATAACATATTAATTCTTTTATCATGATCAGCCAATAAAGGCAAGTCCTGATACACGGGATTTGGGATTAATTAGAAAATATTAAACTCAACTAATTCGGGATTAGATAATCTAGATTAATATGTTAATTAGGATATTAATAATCACATGGTGATGCTCCGTACCGTGACGTGTCAGGCGGAGAAGGCGTGAAAAGGAAGTTGACCTAGAGTTGCAGGCAGAGGATTCGCATCCGTATAGGAATAAACTTTGGGGGAGGTGGAGCTGATCCGAAATGAATGACGTGGAAAGCACGTGGAAGGATATGGTTGGATTGACGTGGCAAAGTGGCTTTTGGTGTAGACGAAAGGGCAGGTCACAGGTGAGGTTGATAGACATTGCCAGCGAAGCGGCGAGTGGTCGCCGCTGGAATAGCCGGTAAGAATAAGTATTTAAGTGAAGTTAACCATGGGAGAGGCCGAGACTTTCGAGTCTAAGCCCATGTTTTTAGGCAGCGATTTATAGTATAAAATCTTATCCAAGCATATTATTATTATTATTACTATTATTAAGAAGATTGGGCACGTTATAAATTTTCCTATATTATAAATTAATAATACTTAATAAATAATATTAATGTTAGGATCAGTCTCCCGTATCGCGTCCTTAATGAATGCAGTTTTTGATCGATTTTACGAGGATTTGAAATCCCTATATAAAATTCCAAAGAAATTCAGAAACAAATATGTGAGAGTTAATATTTTTTATATTTTTAGTAAAAATATTTTAAAAAACGACTTTTTGTAACTGTCAAAACAGTAAATGAAATCTTTGGGACATTATCAACCCTTACTGTTTTGGAAGGGTTGATTACCGTAAAGACATATGTCAATAGTCCAATGCTTATATTTTTTTGGTTGCAATGGACATTAATGCTCAATATTTGACACATCCGAAAAGACATATAGATGTCAAGTGTTAGTGTCCAACAAAAAAAAAAAAAATATCGAATTATTAATCTGTATGCCTAAACCATTAATCAACCAAATCTTTAGTTTTAGTTTTATTTTATTTTTTATTTATTTTGCAATTCTTCCTTTGTTTCTTTTTAAATACAAATGTTTTGAAACAAGGCATCATAAATTGTTAGCCGACAAAAGAAGAATTTAGACCAGAACAATAAA
>JANLJB010005554.1:0-12288 GCA_026212285.1 Bursera cuneata
TTTAATTAATCATAAATAAGTAGCCTTTTAATGTACATTATGAATGCTTAAGCTTATTAACATGTCATCTAAATTTTACAAGCCATAACATGATTTGATTCGTTATAAAATAATAAGTTTTAATAATATAATTCATTATACACCATAAAATTTTGGGCAGAGATACTATGGATGATAACTCTCAACTATAGTCCTCCTACAAAATAGTTTAGATGGTTCCTAACATATATAACATTTAAAACTCCCTTTAATTTGTATAAAATTTAAAAATAAAATAAAATATTTTGCTTAATATTTTAATTTATTTAACGGTTATTAATTTCTTAATAAAAAATAAATATTGCCACCACGTGTTTCTCTATTTCTGGTGGTCTAGTCTATGCTTTATATGTTAGCACTGTATATATGTTGAATATGGAGATGCAACATTGCCAAACATATTTGACATCAAATAAATCTTAAAAAAAAAAAAAATTAAATTAATTAAATATTAGTTAAAAATCATATCATTTGAATAATTTGAATTAAATTAAAATTATGGATTAATGGGTTTCCCAATCCAGCCCATCTTAACGTGGGTGAGCCCCAATTTCTCAGTGGATGTTTCACAACCCACCACTATCATGATAATTGATTGTAGCAATTTACCATGTTCAAGAATGCTTGAAGTATCCTATATTTCTTTGATGAACTTTACGTAACATAATCTTTATATTAGCTTGGAATAAAAACTAGGTTTTTTTTTCCCTTTCTTTTTTGATTATTTATTTACATTCCTTAATGCTTGTATTTCTACCTTTAGGCGTGAAACTGCACTTATTGAAGAAACTGTTGGAGATATTTTGAATAAACTAAAAGTAATGTCTCCAAATCTTAACATGGACCTGGTTGGAGTAGAATCAAGAATCCAAGCAGTTGAATATTTATTGCGCATTGGGTTGTCAAATGATGTTCGCATTGTAGGAATTTGGGGAATTGGAGGTATAGGTAAGACATCGATAAGCCGTGCTGTATTCAACAAAAATTTCAACCAATTTGAAGGTTTTTACTTTGCTGCAAATGTTAGGGAAGAATTTGAGAAAAGCAGTAACCTATCTGACATGAAAGAAAAACTTTTTGATCAGATATTAAGGGATAGAGATGCTGATATACAACTCTCCTTCACAAAAGAAAGGCTTAGACGTATGAAGGTTATCCTTGCTTTTGATGATGTGACATGTTTAGGACAAATAGAAACGTTAATTGGGAATTTTGAAAACTTGGGCTCTGGAAGTAGAATTATCATAACAACAAGAGATAAGCAGGTACTTAAAAGTTGTGGGCTTGATGATGCTAATATATACGAGGTTAAGGGATTGTCTAAAGATGATGCTTTTCAACTTTTTGGACGGTTTGCTTTTGGAAAAAATTTTCCCACGGAAGATTATGTGGAGCTATCTAACAAAATAATATTATATGCTAATGGTGTTCCAATAGCTCTTAAAATTTTAGGATCCTTTCTCCACAGCAAAAGAATACAAGATTGGAAAAGTGAAATGGAGAAATTAGAAAAATATCCTCACCCGCATATCCATAAAGTGCTAAGGAGAAGTTATGATGGTCTAGATGATGAAGAAAAAAAATATTTTTGGACATTGCATTCTTTTTTAAAGGCTGGAGGGCTTATATTGTAGAAGACATCTTGAATGCCAATGACCTCTCCATACAAATTGGATTAACAAATCTTGTAGATAAGTCTCTCATAAGTATATCCCTTGACACCATTGATATGCATGATTTGCTTCAGGAAATGGGACGAGAAATTGTTCGTGAAGAACATAAGAAACCTGGAAAACGTAGTCACTTGTGGTATCATAGGGATGTCAACAATGTATTGAAGTACAATAAGGTGAGAACTAAGGCACTAAGTATTTGATCAATAGTCTCTACTACAATTTAGTTTTGGTATCTAAATTTCTTATTTATTACAAAAAGAATTTTTTTATAATTTATTTTAACTTATTTTTAATTAAAATATGTTTGTACGTAAAAATAGTTTGAACAAAAAATGTAATATGTAATATATATATGTATAACTTAGAATTTTTTTATATAAATATTTTGAGATGTCTTATATTTAATATTTTGAAAAATAACAATTAATTTAGGCCTTTAAACTTTTTTTAATGTTAACTTATCTCTATTTGACTTTTAGGGAACTGAAAGTGTACGAGGCATATCGTTGGACATATCTCAAATAAGCCCGACAAGATTAAGAAGTAATACTTTTGCAGAGATGACTGACCTCAGGTTCTTCAAAGTATATTTCTCACAAGACCAAGACAATCATCAAAATAAGTTGAGTGGTTTTGAAGGCCTTTAATTTTTTTCAAACAAGGTGACGTACTTTGACTGGAAAGCATACCCTTCTAGATCATTGCCATCGAGTTTCTCTGCAGAGAATCTTGTTAGGCTTGATATGCGGAGCAGCAACGTTGAACAACTTTGGGATGGTGTACAGGTATGTATCTCTTGATATTTATTTAAGGATTTTGGTTTTGTAAATTATGAATAGAGTAATGATACTTTTTTCAAAAATTATCTCAAATTTTATCCCAACTAATAGGTCCAACTATTGTTACATTCATTAAGTGGAATGATAAAGGAAGTGATATAATAAAATTACATGACGTGTGCCAATGGGATGAAATTTGTTATAAAATTTTGGGAAGAGTATCTTATAAATATAAACAGATCCTAATTAATTTGAGTTGGTCTTTTATTAATTTGTTTCCTTTCTCGCAGGAACTTGGAAATTTGAAATATGTTAATCTCAGTGACTCCACACACCTAACGGTGATTCCAGATCTCTCCAAAGCCATAAATCTTCAGGAGCTGATTCTGAATGGTTGCACAAGTTTGGTAGAGATCACTCCCTCTATTCGGAATGTCCATAAACTTGTCAAACTATCCCTAAGCAATTGTGAGAGGCTTAACATTGTACCTGATGGGATTGAGTCAATATTTATTTCTCTCTTGGGCTGTTCAAATCTCATGATGGCTCCCAAGATCTCATGTGAAGTGGAAGAGTTAGATTTGTCTAGAACGGCAATAAAATCTCCGTTCATTGAAAATCAATCAAAGCTAGCTAGTTTGGATCTTTCGCATTGTTTAATGCTAGAAAGTCTCTCAAGTAGCATTTGTGAGTGTAAGCATCTCGAATATCTTTTTCTCGATGAATGCCCGAAACTTAAATTGTTACCCAATGACTTTGGGAAGTTAGAAGCATTGCATACACTCCAAACTTCCGGTACCGTTTTGACAGAAGTGCCGTCATCTATCATACAGTTGGGCAAACTTTCTTCACTAATCCTGTCTCGACGTGTAGATCAAGAGCCATTGAATTGGTTACCGACTTCTTTATCAGGTTTGAGGCATCTGTTAGATCTGGGCTTGGCCAACTGTCGAATCAAGATGTTACCTGACGATCTTGGCCAATTACGCCTAGTACGAACGCTATTTCTATCTGGAAATAACTTTGAGAGCATACCGGCGATAAATGAACTTTCTAGATTGGAGGTTCTGGACGTAAGCCATTGCAAGAGTCTTACTTCTTTACCAGAGCTACCTAAAAGCGTATGTGTGATAGCAAATAGTTGCTCATCATTGGAATCAATGTCAGATTTATCGTTTCTGTTCTCACGTATCAGACTCCCAAGAACAGTAAATTTTGCCAATTGTTTTAAACTGAATCTGTCGGAAACTCTTCTTCATGAGGTCTCTCCTTCAACCCTCTCTTTCCTTTTATATGCTTTAGTTCTTCTATTTTAGTTCCTTAAATCTAATGTTAAATTTAATTTCCATCTGAATAGGAATCGTATCGAAGAATTTGTAACAATGTGTGTTACCCTGGAAATCAGATACCCAACTGGTTTAGGTATCAAAGCTGGCGATCTTTTCTAATTCTGGATCATAAAAAACTCTCTGGAGATTACTTTATGTCTGCTGTCGTGGGATTTCCAAAAAGATACTATGTTAAACGTAGATTTGGTGTTGGCTGTCTCTTACGTGTCAAAAGGGACAATGGGTTTAAAACTTGTAAATTACGGTTTGATTGCGATGTTAGGATTTATAAGTTTGATGACTTTGCTCCTCCCACTTATATTCAGTCAGATCATGTATTCCTGGGCTTTAATCATCGTGAGACTTCCGTGTTTTGCGATTGCCCACTTTTGGAGCATGACATGAAGGAGTTGGATTGCAAGGTGGAGGAGTTGGGGATCAATAATATGTTGATAAAATTCCATGTCTGTGACAATACTGATGATTTTGAGGTGAAACAGTGTGGGATTCATTTCCTGAAAGACGAAGAAGAGGAAACCCAGTTCGAGATTTCGCTTTAGCAAGTTCGGGTAAATGAATGCTCTCATTGATTTTGTTTTTCATATAAGCACTTGAAAGCTCTTAATGGCATATATCTTTAGATCTCATTTTCCTTTTGTTAAACTCTATTTGTTTGGTTTTTACGGCCACAACATGTATACAAATAATTAATATATCTTAATTTTCTTAATTGCGATTGTTTCTAAGCAATTTTCTTATGGGTCTCAAAATACCACTTATGAAAATTTGTTTATATACCCACTGTAACCTAACTACAATTAGTGTTGGAAAAGAATAGTACATGCTGAATTTATTTAGTTAGTAGAAACCACATATTTGACTATGAAATGTGCGTGAAATAATAAATCTGCGTAGACTACTTAAAAAAGAACTTAGTTGGTATGCTTCAAGGCACATTACTATATCGCTTTCCCTAAGTCATTATTTGCCCCCACCCCCACCAATTATGTGGTGCACTTAGGATTGTAAATGCATCTCCAGCATACAATGAAGCACTACTTTTTTAGGCCTTGTCTTTTTATGGTTTTCAAAAAACTGTTTTCTATGTTGCATGTTTCTCAATCCATTTCAAATTCAATATCAGTAACATATTTCCAAATCTTGTTAAAAGCAATCATACAAATGAAAATTCAGAAAATCTCATAAAATCATAAAATATGTCATCGGAAAATACATTCAAAGCATATCAAACACATAATAGGATTATTGTGAATCCAGTTGAAAATCTAGCTTACTTACCTTCTTGCAAATCAATCAAAACTTCATTTCTCAAGCTTTGATCTCCTTAGACTATCTCAAAAGTGCGGACATCTAAAAATAATGCCTAAAATCCAAACCACTATTTACTTTCTTACCTTCTAGCAAATCAACCAAAACTTCCTTTTCTCAACCTCTAATTCTCCTAAGAGTCTCAAAAGTGTGGACAACTAAAAATAATGCCTAAAACCCTAACCACCTTTTCTAAAGACCACATACGAGAAATCCTAATATGGCTATGATTTAAACACATTATCTTATCTTCCTATTTGAAGTAGGATGGTCACTTGATATAATTCTAATCAATATGACAATCATAAGCCTACTAAATTACCAAAACACATACCCTTGTTCTTGATAAAACCAAATTCTATAATCTCAAAGTATGAAGTGTTACACATCTAGCCTCTATAAGTTTACTATTCAAATTCTTATTTTTAAATTATTTAATTTATTATTTCAATACTTTTTAAAATTAATTTAAAATTATGAGGTTATATAATTATATCGACATAGATTTTATTTTTAATTTTTGCACATCATTTATAAGATAAATAAACTAACAATATATACAACTTTATAATGATAACTTATACAACATGTAAACATACATAATACTTAATAAAGATATATTATCAAGTTAATAGCTTTCGGACCTTTTCAGTGTATAGAAAACAAACAACTTAAAATTATTATCAGATATTAAAATAAGAAAAAAATATTATTAAAAAGTTTTGTATTCAGATTGCTACATCTTAGAAAATGTTACCCAAGTGTAGGTAGTCTTAATTATAGTCCTCGGTGAGTCCAAGTATCGTATCNCACAGGGAGATTATTATTAAGATTAAAGGTCCTTATTCGTTTCCAAAATCCAAGAGCAAATGAAAGGTATACAAAACGTTGGTTGATTTTAGAGATGAAATTAGCAAACAAAATTAGATTCAAGTAAAAGACACTAAGGCATCGGAGATCCACATTCATTTGAATTGTAAAAAATAATCTTGATCTTTTTTATAACTCAATTAAAATTAACTAAAGAGTAAAATCAATCGGAAGATGAAAACGTTTTAGTTCAAGAAAACATGAAATAAAAGAATTCCCTTTCAACGGATTGACGACAACATTTTGAGAAATATGTACTTGATTTGTAAAAGAACTTTCTAAGCATTGAAAGTGCCAATATGTCTACTATGAATCAAGGTTTTTGACAAACCAAAACAACTTTCACGAAAATATTTATTCAAAGGATTGAAAGGAAATACATTGAAGAACAAAAGTAGGATCAAGAATAAAACTACAAACAAATTNAGTGTTTCACTCTTAGAGTTAGCTAAAAATTTAGAAAAACATATTACAACAAGAAAATACACAAGAAAAGAAGAAAAACTCTTTTGAAATGAATTGTACCTTTACAATGATCCAATGGTCTCCTTTATAGGCAAATGGGAGAGGGCATTCAAGGAATTTTCTTAGAAATTCATTTATTGCTACCCAACCACTCTTATTACTTGTAATCACTTTTGGAATAACTTGCACACCGAATTTCTCAAAGTGTCCAACATGAAAGATGTAGATAATTGAATTATCTTTCTATGGCCACTTGAATAGTGCCATTGGGATATGTAGTTATGAAGAAATCACTAAAATACTGTAGCTATATCAATTCTCATACACCTATCACTCTATCAACTTGTAAGGCATTTTGGAGTTTCTTAACCACCGAATTTGATTAATTGGAAAAGAGACAACTTATAGATAATTGAATAAGATCTCTAAAGCCATAAGAATCAAGTCATTTGGAGTTGTATTCATTAAGATATATTTTCTTTGTTGTATAAGATAATTCACGTAATTAGTTTATCAAACAATCGCCATGGAAAGCTTTGTAGCTGGGATGTTTGCGGGTAAGCTTGTTGGTTATTCTATCTCTTAAATTACTTAAAAGTGTGTTTGAAATTGTTGCAAAAAAGTTAAAAAGTTGATTGTAATAGAAGCTACAACTATTTTGTGGTTCCATATACTTTCCTAAATTGATTCCTTGATAAGTTGTTGTTCCAAGAATTTTTTGTATTTTATTTCAAAAACAAGTTGAGGTAGCTTTTTAAAATCTAATTTTGAAAAGCAAATTTTTTAATAGATCAAAATACCAAAATTGTTCATCCCAAATAATGTAAATCTAAAGTTACCCTTGAAGATTAAAATCTTAAAATTAATTATTTAATTTTTTAGTTGATAATTATAAAAATCAAATTTATGAAAACAAAATTTAAGTGTTTTTCTGGAAAATAAAAAGTTGTTATCGTCGGCAGCTGTTAAAGCCTTCATATGTTTCGCAACATGGCCACTACCATCATGATCATCAACATCTACTTTACTAGAATTCATTAATATCACCAACATTTTATGCTTGTGATCAGTGGGATCAGACGATTAAAGTTGTATGATCCCGTTAATCACTTACGAAAATTTCGATGATATTAACAAGTCTAAATAGAATGGTTGTTGGAGATAATTTTGATGATGACGGTGTTGTTAGATGTGCCAATGGCCGATGATAGCTACCCTTCAAAAATCATTTTTATTTTTATTCTTAATTTTAATTAATAAATATAGTTAATTATTTTTAATATTTTAACGTATATAATTTAATTTAGCTCAAATTTAATAATTATGTATTTATTTTTACAAAATTATGTATATTTTTAATTTTTGTATTGAAAATCAAATTTATTAGACCCATATTTCCAACTCTTAAAAAACATAATAATTTTAAAAATCAATATTTGTTCTCACAGTAAAAGTAACGGAAAATTTTTCTATAACATTATTCTAAGTATTTTTCCATAGCACAACAATTTCAAATTAACCCTTAATCTTGATGGTGGTTCAAATATTATAGAGTTTCCAAACTATTCAAGAGAGACTTTATTTTTAAAAGGGACAAGAATATATATTCTAGTTTATTTAAAGGATATATAGTTTATATTAAATTTAAAAATGTTATGAAACTTTGAAATGCATTAGAAAACTTGTAGAATTTTTTTTTTTTTTTAATTCATAAGCAGAAATAACCTATATTGTTATATGACAACATAAGGGCAATTAAAAGGAACTGCTAATTCTTTGAGTTGTCAAATTATTTTCACAGAGCTAGTTGCTTATTTTTGGACGGATGACTCAGCAACCAACCATAACCTTGTGGGGTCGATTCAAGTTTGCCGTTATTACTAAAATTCAATGAAATAAGGCCAATACAATTTATATAATACAAACAATTCTGAAGTCAAACCTACAGCTATAGGATCTCGATAAATCAGAGAACAAAAAGTCAAAAATCTCTGCTATACAATACAATTTTGCAGCAGCGAAGAAAATCTCTGATTTGGTACTGGTTCGTTGTTTGCTTATGATCTGGTCCGCTGCCACCGGTGCTGCTTCATTAATTAATTTCATTTTCTTGAATTTTAAACATTTTTTAACCTCAAAATCATAAAATTAAGAATCCAATCTTGACTTGGGAATGTTAGATGAATTTGTTTCTTTGTCATTTGTAAGTTAAAAGCATCGAAAATCTTCAAATTATGAGAGTAGACGGGGTCGTCAAAATTAATTGATTCGTCCTGGGATGTTTGATTATCTGTTTGTAGTGCTAGATATCTTCAAAGGTTTTAGGTGCGCGGCCATGGATATGTTTATGGGAAAATTCTACGTCTTGTTGTTTCTTCTGGTGGTTGTAGTGGTAGAGGGGCAACAAGCATACATAGACAACAACAACGTTAAACCTCCAACACGACTGCAGGGTTTACTTGCAATGGAGTGGAATCATCATGCCAATCCTACCTCACTTTCAGATCGAACCCTCCCTACAACTCAGTCCTCATGGGTATGTTGATTATGACTAGGTATGTTTGTGTGATGCATGCCTATATGTAAAATGTTATAGAACTGTATACTGTTAGAAATTCCTACTGGACTATGTTGCTCATCCCTTCCTCCACAGGTACTCGAGGTCAGGAGTCTAACGAAGATGGTCCGAAGCTCACATAGAGGATTTCGGACAATCATGGGTATGTTTGGGTAGTCAGAGTGAGTCGTTTTCTATGTATTATTTAAAGAAAAATTTTGTAACCCGTATTTTCAGTATAAATGTGTAATTAAAACGTTTTATTTACTTTTACTTTATTTATTTACATAATGACCCTCGAAATTCCTGTATAAGGGGTTCTGGGTCGCCACAAGTGGTATCAGAGCATGGGCTCAATACTGTGGACCTAGGGTATGGGTAGGGTGGTTAGGAAAGGGAGTTGAGTCTTGTGTCCAGTAGGAATATGTCATAACTAACAGTTCATTGCATGCATGGATAGTGTACACATGCGGTGTACATGTGATAAGAGGTGTTGGATTCATGATGTATTATCCGAGAGTAATAGGATGAATGAGACATACGTACGAAAGGCCTTACGGGATGTTGGTAATGAGATAGATGACATGAGTACGGATGGTACGGATGGATCTCGGATTGGCCTGGTTGATACATAGGGATCCGAGCGGGCTTGTCAGTGATGTAAGGACTGATCGGCTGATATGTGGTAGTCCAGAGGTGTGCGGACTGATAGACTAGTATACGGTGGTCCAATGATGAGTTGAGAGGGACCTGAGGGGATTCATTGTGACTGATATGTACAGTGTCAGGCTTCAGCCATGCCCGTAGATGTGTTGTGAGACCTAAGGGAAAGCACTTGTGACTGATATGTACAGTGCTAAGCCTTAGTGTGTTCACGTGTATGTTAAGGGACCTAGGGGGAAGCACTCGTGACAGATGTGTACAGTGCTAGGCCTTAGTTGTGCCCATGGACCTAAGGGGATTCACTGTGATAGACGTATCCAGTGTCAGGCCTTAGTGTGTCAGTATATGATTATGAGGGACCTAAGGGGATTCACTGGTAACAGGTAGTTACAGTGTCAGGCCTTAGATGTGCCCATGTGTGTGTCTCTACTAGTGGGTGAGACGAGGTGGTGAATACTTAGATGAGCCTGTTAAGAGGCCGGATCTAAAGGTGGATTTGGATTAGAGATTTGGATGCTTGAATGCGTTGCATGTGACGCGATGGTCGCAGTTATGATTTAGAGAATGTTGTATGATGGGGTTTGGATATACGTGAGTGATGAGAGAGATGCACGGATTATGATGAGAACCCGGTTGGATGATTTTGAGGGTTGGCATATAAGAGAGAGTCATGTGATACTGTGTGACAGTGTTAGACCTTAGTGGTGCACACATATATCATGGACTTACGGAGAAACACTCATGATATATGACAGTGTTAGACCTTAGCAGTGCACACGTATATTGTAGACCTAAGGAGAAACACTTATGATATGCGTAATTGGAATTGGATTCTGTGTGAGTTGTTTTGTTTGTGAGTAGCTGAGAAGGAAAAAGGTGATCGTGATGACGATTAGATTTCGTGTGGTTGAGTTTAGTTGAGGAACTCGGGTCATACGTTGTTTATGAGCGTGCGTTTTAAGATGTTTAGATGTGAGATAAGTACGGTTTCACTGAGTGTAGTATGATAGAGGTTTGGTGTGGGTAGACGGTATTGTCACCGGTATTGTCACCCGTGGATAGCATGTTGAGAAACTGGAAGCACATGTTGGTTGCGTCCATATTCAGAAAGAGATTGAGATTAGAGTAGCGCAGCAAAAGTTGGAATATATGAGCTGAGTTTGGAAACTGGAACAGGCATGGGAATTGAAACTGGGAGGTGAAGTCATTGAGTTTGCGCTGAAGCGTGAAACCAGGGCGTGGTATTACGTCGAGGCGTGGAACGGAAATGTTAGATAAATTAGAAGTCAGGGAGTTGGCACTGGGCATGAAACTGGTTCCATGTCGGGGCGCGATTTCGCACCGAGGCATGAAGTAGTCAACGCTGCGGCGCCGTTTGAAATTTTCAGGATTTAAGGATTTTGAAATGCCATACGGAACATGGATTTCTATAGTGTCGGATTAGGACCCGAGGTTATAGTCCGGTATTGATGGAGTCTACAAGTGGTAGACACGTGTATGTTGTTCAGTGTTGCTTTCACCTTCAGATGGACGGCCAGTTGGGACGTACCATCTGGGTTCTGGAGGGGATGCGGAAAGCATGTGTGATGGATTATCGGAATAATTGGGGAGATCATCTTCCAATTGGTGGGATTGTGTGTTATGAGGGCTATTAGATTGGTTGGTAATAGCATGTTGTGAGGCTCTTTGTGGTGAGCCATATGAGTTTTCTTGGTGATAATCGGTATTGGAGGGAATCGTGATGTTGAGTTTACGGATGGTTTTGGAAATTACCAAGGAAAGTGAGAATCAGGATTAACAGGAGAGCCGCTTCTGTGATGGTTTAGCACGTTTTGGGACTTACATGAGGATTGGGAAGTGACATGAGAGTGAAATTGGTCATTGGAACTATCGAGATTTGTGGTACGTTATACGTACTAGCGTTGCGTGGACATGTATTTTGGACTGATGACGTGTGTTGGACTAGAGTGAAGTGGACAATCACTCAGATGTTTTGTATGAGAGAGTTCCATCCATGGTGTGAACGTGAGGGAACGAGCAATGTTGTGAAATTTTGAGGACAAAATTTTTGTAAGGAGGGTAGATTGTGGTAACCCGGATTTACGGAAACAGTGATTCAGGGGTGTTAGTGAAAGATTTTAAAATTAAAAATCATAATATGACGTAATTGTGTCGTATACAGGATGACACGGATGTGATGACATCGTGCGTATGTGTATTTAGAGGTTTTCGGGAGTTTTCAGAAAAGGGGACTAAAATATAATTTTTATAAGTTCATAGATTTTTCGTCTTTAGTGCCCATTTTATGGATTTTGAGGGCCACGTGAGTAGAATATAAATGAAAATGAGTTTATATTGAGGTTCTGGGGTTTCGGGATGGAATCGTCTCGGCTTGCTAATCATCGTGGTGGTAGCCGTTTTCTTGTTCGGTGTCGAAAACACCATAGATCAGGTCAGAAGTCTTCGCCTACGTCAACTGTCGTTGGTCGATTCCGGCATCGCCAGCTGGCGTGACCGAAACGGTCACCCAAAAGTAAATTCCTTACTTATCCCCTAAATATGTCTAGAGTTATAGTGCAAGT